>JAWWEM010011280.1:2835-25118 GCA_035582935.1 Ormyrus thymus | reverse complement strand
AAACTGAATACATATTCAATTTAAAGAAATTTTATTACTTGTCTACATTTTTTGATATCACTGCTTTCTGGTGTCTATGTTAAATATATCGTCGCTCTCTACGAACGCTAAATATCCTCTTAATCATTAGATCTTTATAAACTCATTAGTTAATCATAGTCTAGTTAGTCTAATTAGTTACTTATCTTTTTATCCGATTTCACTATGTTTTCCGCTCTGCATGAAGTCCAAATGATGTGACGTCACTGGAGAAGAAGAAAAATGGCGGACCGAAAATCGAAATGAAATTGAAAGAACAAAAAACTCTATCGACTTTATTTCGATAACGCGTGAATGATTTGACTGACAACCTTTGCAAGATCATAGATTAAATTATGATCTTTCAAAAAATCATATTTACTGCATACGAAAACGTTGCAAAATGAATAATAACATAAATAAATCGTTTTCTAGTTGAGGTTAAAAAGCAATATCAAAGTATATAGTGGCGCGGTGCTGTCTCGTAGGTTCGTTCGGACTATTTACGTTATCCTTTTCTGGGGCGCTATCGCGCCCCTTGATATAAAATGAATAAGTTAAATTCAAATTTGATATAAGCCCATTAAAATTTATTTTAAAGTGTGCATCTACTTTAGTATAGATTATAGTCATTTGTATTTAAAACCTTATATTTTAGTAGTAATATTTGTCTCTGTGCACCGAAACCAAACGCAACTCGTTTACACTGCCAATCGTAATATTACAAAATTAACTATCCTAGCGACAAAAACCAACATTTTGAAGGTCATTATCCTCTCGAAAATGTTTCGTCCTGGTTTCCGCCTGCAGTCAGGTATGATTCTTATCTCGACTCTTTTTAGAGATGCTCCACACGTGTTGGGAACCGGGTGAAAATCTTATCTTTACTACGGCGTTTTTTGTGCTCATTTGGGTACAAAGAGGGACGCTTTAAATTAGTTCCATCTTTGTTTGCGATGTTTGGGTTCACTATGTGCTCAATTAAGTCAGTGATACCGGATTCTTACATTTGTAATTGAAGAGCAGAATTGTTTTATTAAAAAATTAAATCTAATACGGATTTTTACAATGTGCAGTGCAGAGTTTAAAACTAAGCTGTAGAAATTCAGTTTATACAAGTATTTTGCAACTTCAGTCCAAACGACTCAAAATTGTACAACATATCAAAAAGTTTATTACAACACTCGTGCATAACAAACAGCTACAACTTAAGGTGGCTTCGGCGCGTGGTGCAATATCAAGTCAGGGCCCCGGTGAGCACCTTCTTTGTTTTTGACAATTTTTAAAATTTATATTTTAGTAATTACCTCCGAACTACTTTAGATAGTCTTAGAAAAGCCTAGTTTTATTAAAACATGAAAAAAATTGCCATTCTTATTGCTTGTGTATTTGTCTGCTCTTAGTGCGCATGCGCAGAGGCATGTTTACAAAGTTCATCGCTAATATATCTTTAATTTGATCGTTTACTTATATTTATGATGACAGAACTAGATTCTCCATTAAAAAATCTTCAATTTGGTATACGGTTTTATAAAAATGAATTATTTATAATGGAACAAATACAAAATAAATACCTTTCCACATAAGGTTACACGTTAAATTAAACATTTTTTAAACCTCGATTTCTCTAAAATTTAGTCGTTGATCTTGCATTTCCTCAAAATAAATGAACAGTCTAATGCTCAAAGAATATTTTTGTGACGTTTCAGATATTTTTAATTATTTATAAAAATTAGCCGAGGCCACCTTAAAACTGGAAAATCGAAATTCCCGGCACCTCAACTTATTTTAAACATCTACATGACTTGGAAACCCTGTGAATACTATGTTAAGCAAAGAAAATTATAAAAGTTATTTTCTTAAACATTTTATCGATTCTACGTATGGTTTGTTTGAGCTACTGCAGTTACAGTTAGCACTTCTTCGAATCGCACACAGAACTCCTGATTTAATAGAATTTATATTTTGGTTTTAAATTTATATTTAAGAAATGATCATTATGAATCTAAACATAAAAATAACTTTGGCATTATTTTTTATTTTAAAAATCGTAATAAATGGCAGTGAAGTGAATTCAAAGAACAATTTTAATCTTCCAACGAAACTAGATGTCATACCTTACAGAATGATGGTATAGTAAATTATTGTTTTTCTTTATTTAAACAAATTTTTATATCTTATATAATATTCTTTACATTTAGATGAACATTGTGGAACTATGTTTTGAAGGAAGTACTGTGATTTTCGGAGATCAGAGAGAAGATAACGCAGCTATTTTAGGCATTTTAACAAATTACTTTAAATCTTTTTTTCTTTTTGATACTGAAGGTTTTATTCTTCAAAAATATAAACGTTTCAGACATACGTATGTTCTTAATGAAACAATACTTGAAATAAAAACGTTACCTCCTTCTAATATAATTATTTTTGTATCATTGAATATAAATTATACGAAATTGTTAGAATATATTCGAAACTCTCTTTGGTGGAATCACGAAGCACTATTTTTGATAATTAGTAGAAATAACTGTCGTCTGCCCAATGAAATATTGATTTCTTTGTGGTCTTTCAACATTTTGTCTGCAGTCCTTATATGTAACAAACTGAGTAGTCAATTAATCTACACTTTCAATCCATTCTCCGACGACTCTCCGACATTTTGGAATAAAATGCTCGTCACAAATCTGCCTCACAAAGAATGGACGTTATTTCAACACGTCATTTTGAACGAATCTCTTCCCCGTAAGTATGCTATATTATAAAATTATATATATATATATATATGTATGTGTATAATTCTTTTGATTCTCAGTTTATTATACAGGAACTGCTTTTTGCAAAACCTTATATTTTGACAAAATAAAAAACCTGCACGGCTTCAATTTGAAAGCTACCGCTTTGAGTGATAATTTCTTCTATCGTGCTGAAAATAATAAATTTGGCTTCGATAAATTCGTAGGAAAGGCATATGACTTTATCGTGATAGCTTTGAAACACCTAAATACGAGCATCACGGTAAAACAATATAATAATTCTGGGTTCATTGAAAATGACGAACCACAAGGTGCTCTTCAAGAGATAGACTCTGGAACAGTTAATTTCAGTCTGGTAAGATGTTTTCAACGCCTTTATTGGAAAATGCAATTGTATCCTTATGGCGATAGCGACAACATCAAAATCATCACGCTTAAACAGCAAGTTCGTTACGTATCGAATTTCAGAGTAATTTTTAATTGCAAAGTTTGGGTATTTTTCCTTTGTATGTCGACTGCTTCGATTCTAATTATTAAATACAGCCTTCGACGGTCAATGCTTACAGCTACTTTGGAGTTCTTTTTAGTGTTTGCAGGAGGTACTGGATTAAGGTATCTGCAAAGATCATCTTCGAGAATTCTTTGGATAACATGCATATTTTTGTCTTTTATAACTAGCTGTTATATTCAAACTATTTTAAGTGCTGTTAAAACGGCACCAGAATATTTTTCAGGGATTGACTCAGTTGAAGATTTGATAAAGTCCAGCTTTACAATTGTCGGAACCGTGAATTACAGAGAACTGATTGAGGATAAAGAAATTGTTAGCAAGTATCAAATTATGGATATATTTGAAGACGGTTTTAATCGTCTTCTAAACTACGAAAATATTGCTTGCATTAACTCTGAATTGGAATCAAAATACTATCTCAGAAAACAAAAGAATATTCATTTTTCGCATGATAATTTAGTATCAAGGGCAAAGACTTATACTCTTACGGAAGACTCGCCTTTTAAAGTAAAATTCAGTTGGGTTTTGTTAAAATTGACCGAAGGAGGATTTTTGAAACTTGTAGAAGATCGCAGGAAACGATTCGTCTCAAAACGAGACAGCGAAGGTGTTAACTTTCTAATGGATCGTAAAGAATTTCTTGTGGTCTTCTCCTTTTTAATTGGAGTTTCGCTATTAACAATTTTAACTCTACTAATCGAAATATATGTATATAAGATGTGTCGGGTATAATAAATATGCATATCATACTCATATTATCTATGTATTTTCAATTTTTTATAACTCCCAGCACTTCCACTTCTTTTATTATCCAAAACTCTTATTCGAAACTTTCGGTTACAGCGGCGCTGTTTTACTCTAAAACATGTAAATTCCTATTCGAAAGAACGCAAGTGCAAATATCCGAACAACGAAAGCTTGATTCTCCCGGCTTCCCCACTCGGCCATCGGCCGCAAAAAAAGTATTTTCGGACGATGCGCTACGCTGTGTAGATTCCGTAAGACTGCCGTAAAATAGACTGTAGTAAAATAGTGTCCTAAAGCGTAGAGGGAGAAATAAATTTTTCGGCCCAGCCCCGTTTTAATTGCCGCCTTTTTTACTGCGCAGCTTTTTAGCGACGGTAATAATGGCGTGAACGTCCTGGAGCTTTATGCTGGCTTTATGCATTGACGGTACAATGGACAGCGACGAATAATTAGATTGAATGCTATTCTAAGCAGCTGCGGATGGCACTGTATAAACTTTCTTAGAACGAGGCTGTTACTTTAAGCTGGGAGGATGCTCGAGGTACTTCGACTTATAGGATGTTTCTTAATTTGACTGAGGTGATAAATGTTGTTTTGCTTTTATTGAGTCATAAAATTGGATACAAGTCACTGCCTGGGTGACTTTTATTTTATCTTTGGGTTTTTTACATTACAATTACGACTGAGGAAAATAGTAATTTTTACCCAATAATTTCTTTCACTGTAACGCTCTCACAATTGCGTTCAATAGTTATCCTTATTACGGAGCACACGTCGGCCACGTCTTCATTTTTACGTTCCACCTTCCGAAAGCAATCCCGGTAATATGCATTATCCGTGAACAGCACCGCGAACGAGCCGTTCTCTCCCCCAGCTAAACTAGCCATTCTCACAAACGTATTAACTAATTGAAACGTAATTACAAAGCGATTCGAGGACTTCCGAGGGCTCTCTCCCTTCCTCGGCGCCTCTTCCCTTATATATATGATTATGCGTATTCATTCGATACGAGGGAGGCAGAGACTACGAGCCATTTGCTCGGGCCTATACACTCCGACGAATTAGTCGCGCGCGCGAGAATTGCATTACCGGATTAGCGCGCTGATTTATGGAGCGACTCGCGAGTTTTTGTATTAATTTTTCCGGGCGTTTAGGAGCTTTTAATTTGATTAAAAGGTATGTACTACGGCTTATTTCGCTTGGGGGGAGGGACGATGTGATTGACTGGCTGGCAGAAAAGTTGCCGACGACACTTTTCGAGATTTCATGTTTTATGCATGAACAAATTCATCGCCACGGTTATGATTGAAGGATTTTTAAGGGCTGCGAGGATGGACACGTTACGTTCTCGGTTTTGTTAAGTAATATTGTGTGTTGTACGGTCGTCTTTCACTTTGAAGTTTAATTAACGCCAGCAGCTCGAAGGTTGCGTGTAATCTGCATTTCTTAAGTGGCTGTAAATCGCAATTTCTTTAATCTCAAACGCGTGAATTATTGCATTTTTTTTTGCTTCTTAAATGCATCGTTTTTAAGATTAATGAATTATACCTTTTGCACATTATGATAGGACTTAGAAGTCTTTCTAAAAGATTAAATTCGAAAAGAAATAGTCAAGCTGCGAAGGACCTTGAATTTTAAACAGTGTATAAGAGTATTAGAAATGTATGGAAAACAGCCATCATTACAATATAAATTCCGGGGTAATTGTTTAATAAATCAATTCTTCAATCAACCGCGCAAAATTCTGATAATACATCTGCAATATTGCATTTGTTAAGACTAATTGTAAATTTTTAATTGATCTTATTGACGTGAAAATTGTTTACTATTTAAAAAGGAATTACTTATTTCTCAATATTATAAGGCGATTAAAAGCGTAATACCAGCAGTTATCCTAACTTTTATGCACTACTCCATTTAATATCTCACATTCCTCGGTTGAAAACTTACGAGTCCCTCCCCCCGTAAATGTTCCCCTAAAAATTTTTACAGCCGGCACTGAAATTTTTATATTAAAACAGTCGAGCGGCCCGAAATCCACTGCAGCCGTAATTTATCCCGAAAAATATCCAATTCAACAAAGGCCATAGAATTACTCGAGCTTACCCCCATAAAAATACTCTCGGTACCTCGTAAAATAACTTAATAGTGCCGGAATTTTTTCGGATAGCATCTTCGCCTCGCATGCATAAGGAACGAGACTTTATGCCGAAGCTCGCTCGCTTATAAAAAAATCGGGAGAGGCAGAAAAGAAAAGCAGCGACACGTGCATGCCCTTTTACGGGCCTTCCTTCCTGCGGATTTTGGGGCGAAATCGCACGTACACATATATGTACGCGCATTGGAAAGCAGCGTAAAACTACGCGGCCTCGGAATAATTTACGATTCGCGGTTAAAAGTCAAGGATTCGCGGCCTCCTTTCGTCCGACGCTCCTCTCTTCTTCCTTTTTTTCTCGATCGTATTTTTTCTCTCCCGACTTTGTTGGGCAAGTTTTTGTGTGTGGAAGCGAGCGGTAATTGCCGGTTAATTGCGATGAATGGTTTTCGTAAGTACCGGAAGAAGTCCGAGGTGATATTTCGAGTTTTATCGCTCGGAGGCTTAAGGCCTTATGTAATTCGATTGTGGTTTATGCGCCGAGGAGTAAAAGTTACGTTGGAGGCTGAGTGTATTTTAAATGGTCGGTGAGATTAAAGAAATTTATTTTAATTTTTCGTGTCGAGCCGCGCGCTCGAGCTTAATTTAATAAAAAGTGCATAAACAAGAATGACGGCGAAAAATATTGATGCCTGGAGGAAAATTGATGATAACGATAATCTTCGTGGAATATTTTTAAGCGATATTTAATCCTTTTAAGTAAATTATAATGTCGCTGCAGTTTTATCGTGCAATGTTAAAGATTTTTGAAGAAAGAATATTGTTATTAAAGTGGGTAAAATTTATGCTTCTTTATGCGTAGCATTTCCATTTTTATACGTTCGCGACCTACTTAACTTGATTATTTACATTTAAGATATATTTCAAAAGTAAATCTAATAAGAAAATTATATTTTAACTTGGCATACAAGAAGATATTACACAAAGAACATTGTAAAGCAAAAATATTTAAAAGACCCTATATTTCATTCTATTAAATCATTAGAACTGATGCACCCATAATTTTTAATGAATGTGCAAGATAACAATAATTGATTAGATTAAAAATTTCGAACTGAATTCTGGTCCGAAAGAGTTATTGATATTCTTACATGGATTGCCCTAAAGTGTACTGCAAAAATAATTTTACTACATAAAAAATACCACCACTAATAGAATACGAATAGAATTTATGCAACAGACAAAAACACCTATGTAAATCGAAAAGCCCCACTCAGCATCCCTCGAAACCCCTCACTACCACCCCTTACTTCCCTCCTCTCAAAGGCTGCTTCTCAAGACTCCCGGCAGTGGAAATGAGCACCGCCGATACCGCGACAATAACGGCACAGATCGCGTGCCGCACGCGACGAATTTTCCTGCTTATCGAGCAGCGTCGATTAAATTCGATGGGCGGCGGTGCGTAAAGCGGATCTCATTGAATTCGCCGAGCTTCGACGCGTCGGACTTGTTTGTCCACGAAAGCAAAGCGGAATGGATGGCTGTGTACATTGCAGCGAGCTGCTTTTGAGGAAAAGTAATGCGCTCGTGAAGTCTGCGGAAGTTTGTTTGAATGCGCGTGTTAAAGTTTTTCTTCAAATAACTCATGAAAGCAGATAACCTGAAGGTAGACAAATGCGATGCAAACGTAATCGTACCCCACTTTAACAGAATTCTCATCTGCTCCGGACTCTTTGGAATAGAGACTCATCGGAAAATTTAGCAACTTCGAGGATTTTCGTCTGCTGACGATCGGAGTACCTTCCTACTTGCTAAAAATACTCTCAAAAATTCCCTATCCGTCTTCGTAAATTTAAAACCGCCCATACAGCTCGGTCGAACCACAGCATCACTCGTTAGCATGTCCCTCGTTCAGGAAAGAAAGGCAGTCGAGAGCCTAAATATTTACGTTGACAGAGTCGTCTATACCAAAGACGACCTCGGACAATCCGAAGGTCTTTGTCAAGCTATGCAGTGTTCCATTTCGCGAATTGTGAGATTCTCCTTTCGAGATACAGCTAAATTATTCGGATTAATAGAGCTTTTATTAAGTTGCACAATGAATGCAACTCATTACTCGGTTAGGTTCATTTTATTTTTTGTGTCGGTATTTTTTAAAATTCTTTATTAAGTACATTTGAATCGATAGTTTCAGGCTGACGTTTAAATTTTAACATAAGCGCGACATTTTACAAGCTCAAAATGACTGCGACTCTATAAATTGAAAAATGGACTAAATGGCACAAAACAATTTCTAGAAGCTACTATACTAAAAAATGAATTTACTCTTTCTTTGACATATTCAATTTACTGCAGTAGAAGTCACCATTGCTTGGTGGATTGTACAGAAAACCTATAGTAAATAGAAGCTTATATTCAAGAGGCCTTCATTATGAATTTAGACGTAAAAATTACGTTGGTATTATTTTTTATTTTAAAAATATTAATAAAGGGTAGTGAAGCAGATCTTAAAGGCAATTGTAATCTTTCAACAAAACTAGATGCAATACCTAGAATAACGGTATGGAAAATTTTCGTTTTTCTTGATTTAAACAAATTTTTATATCTTATTCTTCGCATTTAGATGAACACAGTGGAACTCTGTTTTGAAGGAAGTACTGTGATTTTCGGAGACCAGAGGCAAGATAACACAGCTATTTTAGGCATTTTAACAAATTACTTTAAATCTTTTTTTCTTTTTGATACTGAAGGTTTTATTCTTCAAAAATATAAACGTTTCAGACATACGTATGTTCTTAATGAAACAATACTTGAAATAAAAACGTTACCTCCTTCTAATATAATTATTTTTGTATCATTGAATATAAATTATACGAAATTGTTAGAATATATTCGAAACTCTCTTTGGTGGAATCACGAAGCACTATTTTTGATTATTAGTAGAAATAACTGTCGTTTGGCCAATGAAATATTGATTTCTTTGTGGTCTTTCAACATTTTGTCTGCAGTCCTTATGTGTAACAAATTGAGTAGTCAATTAATCTACACTTTCAATCCATTCTCCGACGACTCTCCAACATTTTGGAGTAAAACGCACATTACAAATATGCCACACAAAGAATGGACACTATTTCAACACATCATTTTGAACGAGTCTTTCTCATTTCCCCGTAAGTATGTGCTGTAATAAAAAAATAAGTATTTGCATCCCATTTGATTGTCTTTTTATTATACAGGAACCGCTTTTTGCAAAACCTTATATTTTGACAAAATAAAAAACCTGCACGGTTTTAATTTAAAAGTCTTTGCTTACATTGATAATTTTTTGTATAGCATTGAAGATAATAAATTTGGTTTCGATAAATTCGTCGGAAGTGAATATCACTTTATTACGATAGCTCTGAAACACCTAAATACAAGCATAACAATAAAACATACAAATAATTTTGGGACCCTTGAAAATGACGTGCCTAAAGGTGTTCTCTGAGATATAGTCTCTGGGGCAGTAAGTTTTGGTTTTCCAAAATATTTTCAACGCTCTTATTGGAAAATGCAATTGCAGCCTTATGGTGAAAGCGGCAACATCAAAATCATCACGCTTAAACAGCAAGTTCGTTACATTTCGAATTTTAAAATAATTTTTAATTACAAAGTTTGGGCATTTTTCCTTTGTATGTCAACTGCTTCGATTCTAATTCTCAAGTACAGCCTGCGCAGGTCAATACTTACAACCACTTTGGAGTTCTTTTTAGTGTTTGCAGGAGGTACTGAATTAAGGCATTTGCAAAGATTATCTTCGAAAATTCTTTGGTTAACATGTATATTTTTGTCTTTTATAATCAGCTGTTATATTCAAACTATTTTAAGTGCTGTTAAAACGGTACCAGAATATTTTTCAACGATCGACACGGCCGAAGATTTGGTAAAGTCCAACCTTACAATTTTTGGAATAATGCCTTACAGAGAAATTATTGAGAATGGAGAAATTATTCGCAGATATCAAATTATAGATAAAGATGAAGACTGTTATAATCGTCTTCTAAACTACGAAAATATTGCTTGCATTTGCTCTGAAACACTTTCAAAATTCTTCCTAAATGAAGATACAAAGATTCATTTTTCGCAGAATAATTTAGCAACAAGGGCACTTACATATACTCTTACTGAAGACTCGCCTTTTAAAGTAAAATTCAGTTGGGTTATGTTGAAATTGACGGAAGGAGGATTTGTGAAACTAGTAAACGATGTCAGGAAACGATTCATGTCAAAACGAGACAGCATAGATTTTAATTTTCAAATGAATCGTGAAGAATTCTTTGTGGTCTTCTATTTTTTAATTGGAGGTTTGATAATAACAATTCTAATTCTACTAATCGAAATATGTGTATATAAGATCTATCGTATTTAATAAATATGCATATCATACTCATATTATCTATGTATTTTCAATTTCTTAAAACTCCCAGCACCTCACTTTTTTTATTATTCGAAAGTTTTATTCGAAACTTTCGGTTACAGCGGCGCTGTTTCACTCTAAAACATGTAAATTCCTATTCGAAAGAACGCAAGTGCAAAAATCAGAACAACGAAAGCTTGATTCTCCTGACTTTCCCGCTCGGTCATTGGCCGCAAAAATAGTACATTATGCACCTAGGAAGCGAAAGTAAAAAATGTCTCAGATCGCATGTATTTATGGGCCGAGACGAAGCCGACATCGATAAACATGCGATCTGACACATTCTTTACTCACTCCGTAGGTGCATATTTTATTTTTTTGTACGAGGGCCGCGAAATGAGAACCTGTGCAGGACGCGAAATGGTATTTTTTGTCCTAGGCCGCGAAATAACCATATCGCGTCCTGCACAGGTTCTGATTTCGCGGTCCTCGTACAAAAAAAGAAAATATGCACATACGGAATGAGTAAAGAATGTGTCAGATGTTTATCGAGCTCGGCCAATAAATACGTGCGATCTGAAACATTCTTTGCTTTCGCTTCCTAGGTGCATAATGTACTATTTCGGATGGTGCGCTACGCTGTGTAGATTCTAAAAGACTGCCGTAAACTAGACTGTAGTAAAATAGTGTCGTAAAGCGCAGAGGGAGAAGAATATTTTTCTGCCCGGCCCGTTTTAATTGCCGCCTTTTTTACTGCGCCGCTTTTTATAGACGGTAATAATGGCGTGAACGTCCTGGAGCTTTATGCTGGCTTTATGCATTGACGGCACAATGGACTGCGACGAGAAATTAGATTAAAAGCGATCGTAGGGAGCTGCAAATGGCGCTCTATGAACTCGTTATAACGAGGCTTTTACTTAAAAGTGGTTATATAACGAAAAAATTTCAAAAAATCCATTTTTTTTTATTTGACTTTTTGATTCTATGCTTTATCCAAAACTTAGAAAAAAATTTTCATGCACAAATTTAAAAAATTTTAAAAGTTACGTTTACTAAAAAAATCATTGTAAAAATAATTTAATTATTATTTTAACATTATCATATATTTTCTTATTATGCTTTATTGATTTTAGATAATATAATAAATTTGAATATAGCGCGTTCATCGCGATTCAGTTGTGTCGCCGCAGGCTGTGCGTTTTGTCAGCTGATCGCTTTTTAGTCCTAATATGTTTTGCCTCAAATCTGCGTTGAAGCTAATCATGTTTGTTTATTCTTTGAAGCAAAGTATACAATCATTTAATGTCTTCAAAGAACACACTCCTGGACACAGTGCTATTATTTCAAAGTAGATAAATTTTAAAGTTCGATTATCATTTCAAGCTGTCAAGCTAACAGATAAGACTGACGCAGTAAAATAACGTCGTAAAGCGCGGAGACACCAGTATTGCTTGATTCGCGACACATTATTGAAAAATTGTTAAATCGTCAAAACAAAATACAATTTCTTGCAGTTTGTCTGCATTGTTCGAGTTATTTGTGAATTCGGCAATGTTAGATCTATAACAATTTGCAATGTCTGTAAGAATGAAATAAATTGAATGATCCAAGTAATTCAAGTTTTTTCGTTCTTATAGATCTATCAACACAGTTTTTTGATTTATTATAGACTTAAGAAAAACAATATCAATACGTCTTTATTGTCTAGATCAACTGAAAAATGTTTCAAATGGAAAAGCTGAGAAATTGGTGGAACATATTTTTTGTAGTTTGACTTAGATTTTTTCTCATGTAAGACTTGGTTTTGGATTGGATCTTCTGATATGGGATCGTGCCCTTAGTTTTTTCGTTACGTGAGATTTCTCTAAGGTCATAAATTGTGCTTCGCATTATGTAAATAGCTAAATAATACTTTATACCTTGGTTTAAGAACTAAATGCTAGTTTTTCTTATACTCTTGCAAAATCCTGGAACACCTGGATAACTAAAAGATTAGAAAGCAATATTTTGAAAGAGATTTTTGTATGACTGGTATAAAGCTAAATTATGAATTTCTGAAAATGAAACAAATTTTTTTTCCTTCAGCATCAAAAGCACCATTAATATAAGTGCACAATTAAACCATTCAAATTTTCAAAATACAGCACAAAGCATAAAATTCCAATTCCTCAGACACTAACTACAAAAGCAGCGAGGCGAGAGCAGGAGCCACATCTCTCTCCGCGAAAATCGCGCGACTCTCCTCTCCACCCGTCGCTCATCCGCCACATCGCCTCCTGCCGCTGAAGCTCTGCCGACTGGTTTTGCAATGTGGGTCGAAGCAAGCGCCAATGGCTCTGAGAAAAGCTCGCTGCGGCCTGCCAATTGCGTTCCGCGAAATTTCACCGCGCGAAACACACCGCTCTGTCCGCTGCACATCGCTGCAAGGCCGATCGGTTCCGCTAATCGGTTGGCCCCCCGCCTAATTATAGCGTGCCTGCGGCAATCATTTAGATGGTGTAAATAGATGAGGGATTGACGCCCGGGAGTCGGCTGATTTGCGAGCTGAACGAGGGCCTTCTGCGAAGCTCTTTGGAGGTTAGGTGGAGATGCGTCGGGTGGGTTAAATAGGCGGAAGTGTACTTGTGTTCTTGGAATTGAAATAGGCTTTTATTGGAAATTATTATTGCGTGTTTAGTAAAACGTATTGGAAAATCAGGAATTTGAAAGAGGGATTAAAAGAATTTACAAAGATAAGTTATTTATCGGGCAACGCTAATTATTTACAGTCTCTAAATACAAGAACAAAATGCCTTTTCAAAATGCATTATCTAAATGGCGTGATCTAAAAAGCAAATAATTTTACGCGTTGGTCTTTAATCAAATATTTGCTTAGCAAATCCAGGTGGATTATCGCGATAAAAAGTCACACGACAAACGTGGAATATTTTTTATTTTTGAAAAAAAGACTTTCAATTCAATGTTAATATTTTTTATACACACTTCAATCAAAATAAGCTCCTTACGTGTAGAGCTTTATAGGGCCTCTTCGCTCAGTCGGGAAATAAGACTTTTATGTTTGTTTTGCTTTTTAACCCCTCAATTAGTTTTACTTAGAACTTGTAAATAGATTATCAACTTATCTTCCCTCCTTTCTTAAAACGGATAAAGCGTCCATTAAGTGCGATAAAACTGTTGGTACGCTAAAGTGACTTTATCCCTGTAACTAATCGAAAAACCAACGGTACCAAAAACGTAAACTTTCTAATCTTTTCTAATTTCGCTGGATGAAAAAGTTATTTATGGATGTGGAGAACGAAGATTGTTTTCAATTTCTATTACATTAAAATATGGAATTAACATAATCTATTTCTTCATTTTTTCCACAAATCTACAACACTTAAAAACATAATCTGCTGCACAATATCACATTTTCCCTTCGAGGTCCTCCTTTTCCCAGCTACATCAACGTCAACCTCCAATCCAAGCAAATTAGCCTCAAATCCGCCGGCAATAAAATCTAATTACGCGCGAGTGCACGCCTCTCGGTGTCGCATTACCGAAAAACGTGATCGCGCCGTGGCGTCCGCACGCGACGGACTGCACGCAGCCGGTCCGTTTTTCGCGGACGGTTATTTATAAAGTTTTCGGCCAGAAGCGAGAGTCGCGCCACGCGCCACGCTTCTTTTGCAACTCGCTCGTTTACGAGCGATGCTTTGCTGGCAGTGACGAGGGGGGCGAGACGGGTCGGTGTTGTTGCCGCGTCGGCGGGGATGGAGATATATCAAATTTTCGGCGAGCGTTAGTATTCTCTGTACGAAGGCGTGACACTTCGGACGGCTCTTTTATGAAATTTCGTCAAAACACGATTTCTCTTCGTTGGGAGCAGGGGAGGTTTGTTATTTATGAAGGATTGTTATTTTCGTAATTGAGATTACTGCGGGGTTGATTGCTTCTTTTGACGTTTCAATTTTAAAGAATAATGTATATGAAAGTGTTTCTTGTGGCGACGAGGTATGCATTGACGTAATAATAGTGGTATCATTAAATATCTGTTCAATAGTCTACAAATTTATATAATTCATTTTCTTGAGCTAAATTACGGCAACATTTCAAATTTCAATTTTAATACTCCACGATTAGTTTAAAGCGCTGCGCTAAAATCAAGATTCACGATGGTACTACATTTCAATTAAATCTAAATGAAAACTTTTACCGACCGCTATATATCATAAAATACATAAAGGATTAATAAAATCTACTCGACGCCAAAAACCTTCCTGCCTGCACTTCGCCAATCTCGCGCTTCCGAGACCGAAATTTTTCTCCAAAAACACTCACTATTCCCTCGGCCCCGGCAGGAACCCCAGCAGCCTAAAAGCCGCAAAAATTCGCTCCAGGCCAGCTGGGCCCCCGCATATCGATCCCGAGATACCCATCTGCCTGCATCGCGCTCCGTGGAAATTAGCGAAGCCTCGGGGGCGCGCGTCGAATTTCGTTATTACCGCCGCCCACGCCGGGGAGATCGGATAACGAGCGCAGCGCCTCTGGCAGCGAGGTTTCGCAACGCCGCGCGCCGCTCTCTCTCGCATTCGCGGGCCCTGCCCTTTTCTCTCGCGGTGGTCTATGCGCTTTTTCGGCGATGATTATCGGGACACTTCGCGGGGCCTCGGAGCTTGGGAATTTTCTAATGGGAGCTTTTTAATTGGAACTACAAAATTAGTTTTGGGCAATGTTTTTTGTTTGATTCTTTTCCAGAAGAACGGTTTTTATTGCATTTCTCGTTCAAATACCTCACATTGAAATGCATTGCGATGTGATCGAATTGAACCTTTGAGTTTGAGATCCCGTTCATATTCTAGTTATATCGATATTATATAATTTTCGCAACCGTAAAGTATCAGGTTTATCATTTGATTAGAAAATAATATAGTTTAGTGTTCATTTTCTCTTAATAAACTAAATTGAAAACCGTTAATTAGCTCGAATTTTTTGCTGCAGCGTGAACTTTCAGCAGAATTAATATTTGCCGACGTCGGATGATCTTCGTAGATAAGATCAACGACGCGATTTGGCGTTTTTTGCCTCAGCGTAAACAATTATGTACACGAATGTGACTCATTGGAAATTTCGTTTACTTATCGCAACGTCATAATTTTTAAGATATCGCCGAAATTATAAGCATTAAGGGGCTCGTTCGATGATAAAGTAATAAAAATTTATTGATTGAATTGTAAGATGGGAATGAACCAAAGTTCATTTGAAGGAAAGCAAAATTAAGGCTTTATATTTTAAACTATTACGCAGGTTTTGTAAGCAATAATTTTTTGGAAATTCAAAAAACTAACCAGGAGAGTATCACTTGTTTGGATCACGGATTTTGTTCGAACTTTAGGGATATGTTTTCTAACGTTAAAATATGAAAGAAGCCGCGTGCGTTCGGCCTAACGCTCGATTTTTCAAAAGTTATGAGCTCTTCTAGCGAAAAGAAAAATCGACTTTTGTTCAATCATCACATATAACTTTTCAACTGTTTCAACTGTTAATTATAGAGTATTTTAACTTCCGGCATTTGAAAGGTAAGATCAAATTCTATCGATTAAAAACAAAGACCTCAAAAAATCTTCATTTGTTTAAAAGTTATGACCCAACAAAAAATGACCATTAAAGTAGCATAAAAAAATCTACAAAAATTCATTGATGTAATTTTAGCTTCTTTTATTACAATTTTTTATTTAGCTATAACTTTTGAACAAATAAAGATTTTTGGATGTCTTTTTTAATCGATAGAATTTGATCTCACCTTACAACTGTCGTGAGTTAAAATACTCTACAATTAACAGTTGCAGTTATAAGTGATTGAACAAAGATCGATTTTTCTTAGCTTTGCGCTAAATGAGCTCATAACTTTTGAGAACTCGAGCGTTAGGCCGAACGCACGCGGCATCTTTCATATTTTAACGTTATAAAACATATCCCCAAAGTTCGAACAAAATCCGTGACCCAAACAAGTGATCTTCTTCTGGTAAGCTTAAAAACTTTCGGTTCCATAGCTTAACGAAAAATGTTTAGTAGAGATATTACAAGAGATACTACATCAGCAAAAACTTGAGTACTCCTAGAATTCGTAATGATTCAAAATAGTTACTTTCAAATATTAGATTACATTATTTATCTCTCTATCAATTTCAAGATTTACCTGTCAAGAAGCAGCACGTGCTGCAGCACTATACACGATTCCTCTAACGAGATAAAGAATATTTTTCGCAACTTGTACGACTTCGCTCGTGAACTAAACGATTTACGAACCTAAGCGCACCAATAAAACAGCTAAAATATTTGACGCGCCGCGCGAAGCGCAAATTCGAAGCTGCAAATAAGCTGCAGCCTCTAACCTCTCCCGCAAAGAAATAATCTCTGGCTCGCATCAATCAGTAACACAATACAGCCCATTCAGCCGCGCGTCTCACACTCCGTTAAACACGTATATCCAGCGCGGGAGCGCAGAAAATCTGCATGCGACGAAAATAAAGCATTTTTTATCGCCTCCGCGCCAAGTGACTAATGCCCGAAAACGGCTGGAAGCCGGCCTTTTTTCCCTTCGACTCGTAACACGTGTCTCCCCGCGCCTCTGTTTTTTTCTCACGCCGCGTCGCGCGCGAACTTTTATTTCCGCGCGCGAGTCAAGGAAAGAGAAACCAGTCTGGAGGGTATATATTTGCGCTCGGGGCAGGCACGTGCATTAAAGCTTAAGTAAACAAATTTCGGGCTCGGACGAGGCTGCAGAGCCTCGGAACGCGCGCGCGGGAAATAAATTTTCGACGACTCTAGAATTGTTTCGCCGGGCTTTTTAATTTTAGAATTGCTGCGAGTTTTCGGAGAGAGAATTTTTGCAGGACGGATGCAAATGGTCATTTATGTATCTCGAGACGGACGCGATATTACATTTTTCTGGTCTCGGGCTTATTAAAGAACTTTGGAAGACTCGCTTAAAGTTGGCGCGTAACGTAATGTATGAATAAGAAAGTTTAAAATCCACAATAGAACATTTAACTGCTTGCCAAGCTGCTAAATTCAGTACGTTGTCACAACCCAAAAAGATAAATAAGCCTTAAAAAGTTTTTACTATTGCCTATTATCTCCTACACTGCAATTTTATTACAAACGACGATCCTCCTCTCCATTGCCCATTTTCTACACGGAGAAAAATTTTCTAATAAAAATTAGAATATTGCATTTTAATTTGATCACAGGCTGTGAAAATCTAAAAAATTACCATAGTTTCTAGTAAATTTTACGAGGTCAATGATGATATTTCATATTTCGACTTGCAAAATTTACTACGAACATGGTAACTCTGGTAGAAAATAAAGCAGTGCTGTTGATTAAAATATTAAACACTACCTAGTGAGCAGTGCGGCAGTGCTGAAGGCTACAGGTTACCCTCTGTTCATAACATAACCTCTTAAAAACTAAATTTTTAACTTTTAAAACTATGTTTTTAAATAATAAAAACATATTTATTAATTTATAAATTAATTAATTAATTAATTTATTTATTTATTTATTTATTTATTTATTTATTTATTTCTCCCTCTATTTATTAATTTATTTAAAATTGGTCACTAAATATAAAGCAACCATCTTCTGCTTCAAAAGCGTGACGAAAATGCAAAATTATTAGCCAGCGAATAGCAAAAACTAAACAAGAAATCGCATTTCTGGCTATTCATTAGTCTAAAACTGCTTAAGATTTCTACCAGGAAATTTTTAAAATTTTTACAAATTGTGATCAAATTAAAATGCACTATTATAATTTTTACTAGAAAATTTTTCTCCGCGTACGTTCGCATCGACAAATTTTTTTATCTGCCGCTGCATAATAATAATAAAAAGCGCCTCGTAGGGCATTGCTTCATGACATAACGCGCAAAGTGCCTCGAATCGCAAGAATATCATCGAAGCGTTTAACCCATGACGCACACGTGTCGTTTTAAAGATCTGATAAATTCCGCGATCGTAAAAATAAATCGATAGATAATTAATATAAAACCGTTGTTTTTGTTACGCCTGGCACCCCGCTGACAAAAAATGAACGATATGCTCTTTCTCGATTGCGATCAATTTTTATAACGAATAATCTTCTTTATATCAAAACATTGATACCGTTTCAATGTTATCGTTTTCTCAGAAATAATGTGTATTGTATCTATCTGATAATGGGTTTTATTCACTTTGGCGATTAATCAAATTTTTTCCCATTTCGTTGCCATATACGAAGAAAAAAACAAGACCACGAAATTGTCCCTCGAAATTTACAGGGAATTTCATTAATGGGTTGGGCTTTCAAGTTTTTTTGCGCGGTTCAACAAGTAAATTCACTGCTTATTTTTCCCAGTGAAGAAAAAAATACACTTGACCTTAGCATCTTGCAGACAAGTTTTTATCGATGCACGGAGTGATTCATCTCGCAGCCAATTAAGAAAAATTATGAAACAACTCCCGGCTAAACGCAGACCTAAATGGTCCGAATGAATGAAGTAGTCGATAACAATCTTACGCGTCGCGCGCAGCATCATGAGGAACAAAAACACCGCCGCCACTTCCCAATTTATCGGCTTGACTTCATCCTCCGCTTATAAATCCGCGAGCCGATCGAACATTCCGAAAAATCGCGTCTCTCGCGCGCCGAAAACCGGTTCTTCCGCGTGTGAAATACCGTACAGAGCACCGCGGCGCTTTTACGTCACAGCCGTGACGTCGCGGAGATGATAAAGACCTGCTAATTGCGCGACTTTGCCCCGAGTCCGGTTTGCGAGTTCGCGGCGTCTGTTTTTTTTTTTTTTTCGGTGGAAAATTGTGTGTAAGGTTATAATGCGCGCGCGTTCGAGGAAAAATTTCCGAGCGAATTAATCGGTTTCCTGTTGGTCGACCGCCAAGGAGCGAAATACCCATTGTCTGAATAGGAAAATTCTTTGGAATCGCTGGAATTTGTTTTCCTATTAAGGCAAAGTGGTTGAAAAATAGCTCTTTGTCGAGCGAAATTGTCGCGGCTGTTTTATTCAGCTGGCGGTTCGAGTTCGGATTAACAATGAAAACTTTACTGGTGGATAAAGATTTTATTACTTTTTATTTTTATAGAATAACAAATTGTTTATTTCGAATTGCAACCTTTTAGAGCAGTTCCATTTACATTTTAGCAAAAGAGGTGAATCCTAACATGGCGATATTTGATGATTTTATGAGTAACGTCAAATCTTATAATATTATGTAATTGAATCATTTTTATCTCCTTTATAAGAATCAATGATCATTAACAAAGGTGATTGAATTTGAGGCGTGAATCATAATTTTCCCACTTTTAATTAGGTTAATCAAATAGCGTGTTTTCACGTTACGAGAAACACCCGATAAGATTAGTCGGCAATTCGAGATTTGGGGATCATTTCTTTTTGGTGGAATCTATTTGCATGATGAATCATACCGAGTTATCAAGAATGTGTCTAGAGAGCGGATGTAATAATAGAAATATGAGAGCGATGAGTACAATGTACGAGCCTTAATTATGTCAATTATAAACACTCGTTTTATCTATAAGAAACCTCGCAATTTTATCTTTATCCCAATTTTTTTAGATACCGAAAGCGACATTTCTTATATTCCGTAAATACCTATATAAATGGCATCGCCGAATCACCTCGAGAACGTCATTATTTCAATTACCAAACCCGCAGGTACAATCCAACTGCGACATTCCGCAGCGACTCGAAAAACCACCGAAATCATCATCGTCGTCGCCCCAGCAAAAATCATCGGCGTCCAAGGTGCAATCCCACACATCCCGCGGCTCGCTCTCGCGTGTCCTTACGTAACCCGCCGCGCGACAACTCGGCTCGGCATTATCAGCTCTCGGCGCGGACCCGCGATGAATCAGCCTCCGCGGCGTTCGCGGAAATCGCGAGAGTGTACAGCGAGCGATCGAGAAGCGGAAAGAAAAAAACCGTGCGCCAAAGCACCGGAAGTCGTTATCGGCACCGCGCGAAGCCGCGTTATTGTCGCGCGCGAGCTTGCGGGTGAGGCTGAGCGGCCGCGCGATTTTCGCGAGCGATTCCAGGCGGTAATTAAAGCGAGGTGGATTATACGTATTCCGACGATGCGTCAGTTCGGCGAGGTTTCTGTCGAGTTTTTCGCTCCGACGAACGAGGAGGAAGTCGTCTTGAGGAAGCAGCTTTCTTTTTGAGTGGCGGCTCTTGATAGTATCAAGTATTTTAGAGGAATGAATTTCTTCTTTCTCGAATGGCTGTTGAATTATTACACCTTCCGCGTTGTTGAAGATTTAAACAAATGCTTGCGATGAAAAGAAAACGGGTTGAATAGGCCGAAGAAGAAGAGAAAGCCAAAGTGATTTACGATAAACGAGCTCGTGCCGATACCAATTATCCCGAACCGTTCACATTCTGATTGAGTTTATATAAAAGTTGCGAATCCTTTCCTTGCATTATTACAAATGCACGAAAGCCAGCTATCCTCGCTTCGTTCTTTCGCAAGTTTCCAAACCGATTCGATCGGAGGAACGAGCGAGAATTTAAAAAGAAGCTGCGCACGGCCGAGCTAAAAGTTTTCAAGCCAAACGCGTGAGAATTCGCCGGTCGTAAACTCGCGAATGGCCCATTGTCATTTTTTTGAAAAACGGTAGCCTAATTTCTCTGGCGCGCTGGGAAATCTGATAAGCCTGATTGTTCCTTAAAGCGAAACGAGCGAGACCTGCAAATTGTTATAAAGGCGCGATATTATTCATTTTTTCAGCATCGCGCCTTGGCGAGGCGCTTTTTGTGCGCTCAAGTCCGACTTTCGAGCCTCGGCTAAAAATAAGATCTATGCAAATTGCGAGTCTGAGATTGAAAGCCGTTTTTGAGAGCTGATGGAGTATTATTTATCGGACGCAATAGCTTTCAAGTATATAAATATCTTTCGACAAGCTGCGCGTTTAAGAAAGCGCTAATTATTCACTTATAGTTTATGAATGACAGTTTTTCTCCGGGTACATATAAGACTCTCTCAAATTGCCCCTTCGAACGATGAAATAAAATTTCGCCCAATGCAGCAGATTAAAGCTCCGCAACACGTATCAATTATAGCCGCCCGACGGCGCAGCAATCAACAATTTAAAATTCGCCTTGGTTATCGCCTCCACAGCACTGAAATATACACAGCGATCGCCCCACATTTCGAAGCTGCAATCCTCCATCGGCAAAACAAAAGTATTACCCGCACTGACCCGCGTCGCTTTTTTCGCGCGACATTTACGCAAAACTGTATACGCTCCACTCGCGGGTGGGGACACTTTCCCATTCATAAACCCGAGAGTCCGCGCTCACCTTGACGGCCCGTCGAGAGAGAAAGAGAGAGAGAGAGAGCGAAAGGCTCTCCGCGCGCCGCCCGGCCGCATTTTCAAAGGCTGCTCGCCAATATCCAGCGCGTCCGTGACGTGCAGCAGCTGCGGTGATTTGCACGTGTCGTAATGCGCGGCGTCTGACGTAACGATCGCCGCGCGCGCTCGTAAAAAGTGCAGCGGCCCGAGCGCCCTTTTCAGCGCGACGCTGCGCTGCGTGTCAGTGTGCCGCGGCGCGATTCGGGTTTGGCCGTTTGCGCGGCGCATTGTTTCGATTGTTATGCGTACCCGGCTGCCGCGGGATGCCGAGACTATTGTCGGGAGCTCGCTGCTCCGAGCTGCGGGCTTTTCGTGACGAGGGCAGGTAAAGTGTCGGTCTTCGTTATTCGATG
>JAWWEM010011213.1:0-25159 GCA_035582935.1 Ormyrus thymus | reverse complement strand
CTGCGAAATAAACCGAGGACGCGACGGCGCAAGCTTTACGCCTCGGAGCGAGGAAGGAGGGAAAGAAAGCAGAAGTCCTCGCCGACCTCTCGTCCCCGTGCGCGTCCCAAGGAAATTTTCATTCGCCGCGTAAATAAGAGCGAGATTAAAAGGACGCGGCGCAAAAATCCGGGGAGACACGCGGAAGTGCCGGCCTTACAGCCGTCCCGAAGGATTACACCCGGCGGACTCGAGCCCTGGGAATGGACCGAGCTGTGCGGCTTCTATTCCCGGCAGTTCGCTCGTCGATTTCTCACTGCCCCGCCACTGATTCTCCACCGGAGGCCAGTGCAGATAACGAGTCCGTCTGTAGACAGAAGGAGATTGCTTTTTCGGCGCTTATTTATTTTTACAAATTTCTCCTAATTAATCTAGATTGCGTCCTATTTTTATAATTTTACGCCTGAAATAAGTCTCTTTCGTACTTTTTCGATTCACTAGCTAACGTAATTCATTATCGTTCCACCTAAAAGCACAATGACGAGGCTCGATCTAAAATCCTTTCCCCGACGTGAATGATTCAGAGCGCGGCGCATCGGGCCAATAATCTCGCCACCGTAAGAAAGGAGTCGAGGCGAAAATTCGCCCCGAGGTGGAATCCTCCCCGGCTGGTGGTAACTTATTCAGCTTGCGTAGAGAGAGAGAGAGAGAGAGAGAGAGAGAGAAATAAAGCCGGGAGAGAAAGTAGCGAAGGCGACATCCACTCACGGTGCATCGTCCGAGTCTGCACTGCCGCGCGTCTATTAATAGGGCGCGCCGCGTGCGCTTTACATTGTCGTTCCTCTGATTCACCGCGACGACGCAGCCCGCCGCCTGCTTTTCGCGAGCGCCGGGCGAGTTTGTTTAATAAGTCGTAGCTTCTCGCCGGAACGGGAATTGTATCGCTCGAGTGTTTGATTTAGTTTTATCTGCGTTATCGCCGGCCTCGTAAATAATGCTCGTTTTTTATCTGTCGCGCATTACTGCTATAAGTATGTAGGTCGCAGTGTGATTTAACTTCGTAATTAGGGATGACATAATTGAAAGCTTAAAATAACATATATTGAGAAGCTTTATCTCTTTCACGCGGGGAAAAACGATGTTGGTAACAATTTTCTCGGAAGTCTATATACCCTACAGCTGCCGTAAAGTCGATAAGCCCTCCCTACTTCAGTCAAAAACTACTTCTACTCTACAATCCTTCATTTCCCGAAAGCCCAAGTCATATATAAAAATATCCAAAAAAGCCTATATCGTTTCCAAATCCATCCGAGATCTCGCCCTCGGCCGCAAAAAGCCGTTATCAGCAGCGGCGCACGGAACAACGGCCGGCCGTATTTATCTTTGCGATCCCTCAGCCTAAGCTGGACTCTGTCAGGGTGAGGGGCGACAACAACAACAACAAAAAAAGGAGCACTCGGATGTGAATATTCATGCGTGGCGGCGGCGCAGCGAGAGCGAGTAGAGAGAGAGAGAGAGACGCCAGTGCTCGCAGATAAGATAGGGGAACTGTCGCTCGCGCGCACTTATCGGGAGGGGGCCGCCGCCCAGGTGTAGGTGCGCGAGCGAGCTGGATAACGCACCGCGCCGCGCGTTGGCGGCGGCCGGATGCGCGCGAGGCCCTTATCGGCCGGCTTGGAAATTTTTCCGAATCCGAGGCTTTCTTGTCGGGCGCGCGTCGTGCGCACTTGTTTCGGCTTATTGCCGCACCGGACTCGACGGAGGGGGCCGACAATAACGCAGGACTTTACGGTGGAAAACGCCCGGGAAAAGTCGCGCGGAGGGAAAAGAGGGAAAAAAGGGGAAAAAAGCCAGCCGCGAAAACAGTAATTGCCGGAGCGCCAACAGAGGCGAAAACAAAAGCGCGTGCCTAAACACGCAATCAAGAGCCGGAATTGCAATCGCTTTGTCGCGCCGAGTGGCCGGGCGGGGAGCGCGCCATTAACGACGCCGCGTAATGCACTCGAGCAGCCGCGGCGGGAAGGGCTCAGAGGCGGCGCGCTCGCCCCCTCCGGAGCCCGAGCGACCCGCGGCTGAGCGAAAACACGAGCGAGCTGGCACGTACGAAAGAGAAATTGGACGCAGCCGCGGCAGCCTTTGCCGAGGCGCGACACTGCACCTCTGCAGCCAGCCGGCTGCCGCCTTTGCCGCGGCTCGCCGACGAGAGGACGTGCTTAGGGATGCCTGCCGCTAATTATTAGCGGAGTACCCCTGCGCTTCGATCGTTGCGCGAGTAAACAGGAGCGGGCCTCCTCTTCCCCTCGTGATTAATCGGATTAGCGGGGCTCGGAAATGTGTCACCGAATTTTTTCAGCGAGAAGACCGAGCTATCGCTCGCTGCGCGGTGCAACTGTTGCTTCCCGCTCGGCGGAAAAGAAACTGATTAAAAAATAATGCAGCGCTCTTCGCTCGGGGGGAGAGTTAAGCGTAATTAATCCTGAACGGATAACGCGTTTCCATCCTTTAAAACAATTAGTCACCTTTATCTAAGCAGCGCGTAAATGTACAGCTGCGTTTTAACTGAATTAATTTAATTTAATTAAGTGCAGATTTTTATTCATCACTGTAACCGAAACGCGCTTTTTTAATTAATACAGCAATATTTCATTTTATTCGAAAGTTTTCGAAATGAAATCTGCCAGGTTTCCAGATAAAAATGTGAAACGCCTAGCTTGTTCGTAACTCTTGTAAAATAAAACAAAAAGGTGGAAACAGAGTCCGGCGAAAATGAAAATTGGCGTGAGTAGAAATTGTTAGAAAAAAAAAATATCATTCTATCACGCGACGTCTGCGGCTGTAGCCGGGTTGTACCAATTTGTATGAATGAGCGTAAAAGTAAAGCAAGTGCTAAATTAAATATGAGGTAATTTAAGAGCCTGCGGTTAGAAACAGTTGTAACAGGCATTTGAAAAAAAAAAAGAATAATCTACAAGGGTTCTTGGGCCGCGATTCGCTTGAAAGAACGTTTATTACTTCCAATCTAGCCTTGTAATTTATTAAAGTTTTGCATTAATGATAAAACTAGTTCCATAATTGCGAGTGCATTTTCGATTGTGATTTGCGATTATAATTTGAAAAAGCTCTGCGAGCGCAGGGAACGTACGAGCATACAAAAGAGCGCATAATTGAATACACAAAATCTGGAGCAACGGTCAATATATCGAGACGGAAAAGAGGAAAAGCGTCGCGCGACCGCCGCGGCAGAAACATGTTCCGCCCTAAGCTAACTAAGTCGTTCCCACTGAGGAAACCGTACGCGTACGTCTTTGTTTTACTCGAGACTTAGTCAGAATGTACAAATACTGCATACTGTAAGGCTTGAATGAAATACGCGAACTGCAGCTTGAGATAATTGCGGAATAAATATTAGCGCGCGGGCGACAGTTTCAAATGTTTGCCAGAGTGTAATTAATCGCGCCGATACTTTGACAATCGGGACAATCAATTCGGCACAGGGATCGGCATACACCAACGCAAATTTCGACGAAATGGCGATCCGTTCTACTTGACTAACCCGTTACCGCCCATTTCACGATTTTGGCAAATAGGCAAAAGGATCGTAACCGATATATTATTCCCTCGCGTTACCGTTAAAAAAAGAAAGGCACCGACGACGGATCGTTGAGAAAACTCGCGGCGGCCTCGCAATCCTTCTCCGTCAAGCTCGCGCGCGGAATCGCCGCAACAAGAAGCTCGCGAGAAAGCGCCCGCTCACGGAGCTCGGAAGGAACAAAAAGGAGTCGACGCGAGATCCCATCGTGAATTCGGGCTCGCAGGTGCAGGAAAAATCGCGAGAGCCGAGTCCCCGGCGATACGCATTTGTCAAGTCTCCCCTCCCCCCCTCCGCGCCTCGCTCCGGCGAATGTTAAGAGGAAGGAAAATGCCCGTCACGCTCGCCCACGCGAACACGCCCGTGCATACGCGCGCCGCGGAAGGCGAGCAATAGCCTCGGCGCCGGAAACGCATTAGCGACGTGCGCCAGACGATTCGCCCGAGCGATATCGTAGCCGCGACTGCGACCGGCCGCCGGCTCGCGCCGTTTATTTCGAGGAGGATGCCGTCGCCGAGGGTTTATGTAGGCTGCAGGCTTTTCTCTCGCGCCGCGGACGGGAACGCCTCCGCGCCGGCGAATTCAAGACGACAATAAGCGCGGAGCTGGGGCGGAGGAGGAACGAATGAAAATGGATGTCAGTGGGTTAGGGTAGCGAGAGGCTCTCGAAACTGTGCGCGACCGCCGACGTCCACCGCGCTCTCTTTTACCTTCCGTTACGTAGTTTACTTATGAACAGATTCTGACGTTTTGCACTTTCCCCGCGGCTGAATATGTGTCGAAACTGCTTTAATCGATCGGCCCCCGTTAAGTGCGCTCGCGCTCGATCGCTGAATCTAATAAATTACCCGCGAAAAGAAAGAAAAGAAGGATAATCGACCGAGTACCGCACCTCCTTAAGCACCGACGCCACATTAAATAAGACTCGCCTCCGCCCCTTCGAGAGTCGTCCGGTGGAACGAAGACGTTTTATCGATCATAATCAGTAGATAACGTCCAATACGCCCGGACGGCTAACTCAATATATAAGCAGCAGTAGCATTCGATCCCTGCAGGCAGCAAGAGCAGCAGCGGCTACTTAGTCCATTAGCGACGGCCAATGGGAACGAGAGAAAGCCTGATAGTAGCTTTCCGATTAATCGAATACGCGTGCAGGATCGCTTTTTTCTCCCCGCGGCTCGAATTATGGAAATGGAACTTTTCGTTCTTTTTTTTGGGTGAAAACAGAGTCGGGCATCCGGCTATCGGACGTCGAGAGCGCGAGCTGGTCATTTTGAAATTTCAGTCAGCTCCCCGACTTCTGACCGACCAAATTATTATTGACGTTTCGTCAATTCGATCTCGAGAGAAGATATTCTCCGAGAGTGAAAAATTAACAGCGTCCCTCTGCGAGCGTCCGAATCACTTTACCTCCATTGAATTCGAGACACATCGGCGAGAAAAAAGGCGCCCTCCGCGATTCAAATGAACCAGGCCCGAGAGTCAGTATAAATCCAGCCGCAAAACCAGAAGCTCCCTGCGATCCCTCGATCGATTACGCGAAGCAGCTAATTACGGGGGGGGGGCGCAAATGCCTCCGGCCAGCGAGAGACGAGAGAGAGAGAGAAAAAGCAGCGCTCGCCACCCGGGAGAACTCGAGGAAAGCGGACGAGCGGAGAGCTTCGTGACTTGCATTCCGTAAACACAGGTAAAAGCCGTAATCCTCGGGCGACATGCTCGCTTCCCCGTTCGCGAGATCGATCAGCCGGCGGAAGGAGCGAGGAACTTAATGTCCTTTTTCGGGATTAATGGCGCTGCCCGACGTCCCCCCCCCCACCCTCCGAAGGCGAGCTTCGAGCTAAGGAGATAAAGAGCCGCGGCGAAAAAGCGGAAGACATTGTTATACCCGTCGATGTCAATGGCTCTCCGCTGCTTCTTTGTCCGATTCTTCATGCAGATGCTTTCAATTCTGATTTTGCGACTGATGCTGCGAGCTTGAGCGACGGCTGCCCGACTGATACCGAGGAATCATTTATTTCGAGCAAACGCACAAATTGATATTGATACAGAGTATCGAAATATTCAGCGGAATTTAAGCTCAAAAATTGCACGGCATTCAAATTATTCGTTGTAATTGAATTCACTTTGATTGTTCCAAATATAGCAGGCTGATTCAGTTAGTTTCAATTAGCTAAGTCTAATTATAGTCTCGATGCTCTACAATCTTCCAATTAGTCTGTAACTTCTGAAAAGCTCAATCTAGTCGAGTGATTGACTTTAGATTTAAATCATTTTTATGCCGCTGGAATCGAAATTTACAGTTTCAAGCGAAACGCATTTGTAAAATATTTAACGATTATCAATGAACTCAAATGGGTCGCTGAATGCGAAATAAAGATCCACCCACAACCGTTCGTTTCAATCGCGCATGCATAATCCAAAAAAAAACCATTTCAATTTCCAGCTCTGTGGGTCTTCAACGTTCACGGAATTCCGAGCTTCCTTCGCGTGATAATACGTCACTGGATCTACACTGTCGCACCGCATCTAATGCGCCTTCGTTCAACGGTCAAAAGTATAATTTTAATTAAAAATTGCCAACACCGCAGGCGCCGCGCGCAGAAGCCGAGAATAGCTCAAAGCGACGCACTCCGCACGAAGACGAGCGTACGAAGCTCATTCCGCACTCGCATCTTCGGCAGGGAGAAACGAACTCGAGGCATCGTTCAACGACGCAATCACGGCTTTCCAAAGCATCAAGCTGCTTCGTAAATAATAATTAAAATCCCAGCGACAATCCGCGGCGCGAAAAAAGCGCATCGGCGATCAATCTCGATGATCCCATAAAAATATCTGTGCCAAATGCCGGGGGTCTCCGCGTCGGCTCTGTCTCCGGGTGACATCAGTGCCAGAAACGCGGAGAAAAGGGAGCGCGGTTGCGCAAGGCCGCGGAATGAGAACCCCGGACGAGTCGGATATCGTGTTTCCGAGGCGCGCGCGCGCGCTGCACTCCGAGGCGCTCTTCTTCGGGTCGCCCGGCGAAATTTTCGCCGACGGGAGGAGGAGAGCGCTCGTTTTTTTTTTTCTGCATTTTTGCGCGAATCCGACACGGCCCGGGAAACGCGATCGCGCGCTGCCTTTTTTCTCCCGGGTTCGTTAGGTGGCCGTCGGGTTAACCGTAAGCTATTGCCTTTTTTCATCCTCGTTCGGGCACTGTACTTTTTGAAAGCCGCGATTTTCCGCTTCGGCCTCAAGCGCGCTCGGCTGAGTTTTTCGACATTTAGCTACGCTAGTATCCGCGGGTTATTGTAGTTTCAATTTTTTTTTTTTTATTATAAAGGCGTTGCTATTAATTACGTAAGAAATTGTTATTACACCTCGCTGATAATATACGTTTTACTGTCGGACGTAAATCACAGCTTTTATGATGAAAATTACAGTGATTGAGTCGGAATAATCGTCCGTCATAATAAACCACCTTGATCGAACGAGTGAAAATATGCTGTCGGAGTGCAGAGCACGATCCCAAATAAAGCCCACTCGGAAAAATAACTCCCAT
Organism: Ormyrus thymus; assembly: GCA_035582935.1. Taxonomy (NCBI): domain Eukaryota; kingdom Metazoa; phylum Arthropoda; class Insecta; order Hymenoptera; family Ormyridae; genus Ormyrus; species Ormyrus thymus. The sequence goes on along the minus strand of JAWWEM010011213.1, from coordinate 18,053 downwards.
TTAACAAAAGCATCGAGTGAGCAACAGAAACGAAAAACTCGCGTGAAAAGCCCTTATCTGCTCGGGTGAATTTTTCCGTCTGGCCGAGATTCCGATGGGATTCGCGAGTATAGGTACCCGTCTGTCCCCCCCCCCCCCCGTACGAGTAAGGAGAGCACGCAGGCTGTATCGGAGTACACGGCTACAAAGATGATAAGGAGTTCCGTTTATACGAGGAGGCGGCGCTATCGCGAGAGAAATGTTTACCTGCGCCGACGCGCCGATCTCTCGCGGATGTATAGAAGAGGTGTTTGCTTTTAGTTTCGCTTTATTATCGAGGCGGCCTTGCACTTTCTGTTTGCCGCGGATCGCCGTGTCGGATTCGATTACTTTTCTGGAGGAGGGACGGAACTCGAGAGGATTCTCTCGTCAATGGCACTTCTTCTCGTGCGGCTTGCCGTGCGGAGCGCGGGTTTGCGCGTTATCAGAGGCAATTAATTTGGCTTCCATCTTTGCGCGTCAATTACTTCCCGGATTGAAAAAATTCATCGCGTAAGCAGCGAAAAAGCGTGGCAAAACGTCAGAGTCCGAGGAAAAAACAATCGCTCTCGGTCGAGCGACGATGGCAGCGAACTTTATACTCAGCGGATAAAAAGCCCTCAATAACCCGGGCGGCCGTTTAACGTCCGCGCTTGATTTTTTCCCTCATTTTCCCCTGCTTTGTCTTCCCCCCGCTCGCGCTGTCCGCGGCGAATCGTCAATGCGAGTAAAAGGGAGCACAAGTGCGTTGCACCCTGCGAGAAATTAGCGGTCGAGAGAGCGGCGGCGGGTCGCTTTTATTTTTTCCCCCGGCCCATTGTCCTGGATTCGGAGTTTATTGCCGCGCGCTGCGTTAGCTGTACGCCGCACCTCGCGGCAGCTGCGGCGCGCTCCGGAGCCTCGCACGCGTCGACGATCAAATTGCCGGATAAGCCTTTTTGAATTCCGGGCAGCCGTCGCTCTTTTTTTTTCCTCGCTGCCTCGCCATCTGCCCCGGGCGAAAAAAGGACTCGGCGCCGTCATTATTCGCGCGTACGGGCCGATGTACGAGCGAGCGTCGGCGATTTTTCGCGAGATCGGAGAGTGGCCTGGTAAATATTAAGGCGATTTTTTCGCCTTCTTCGTTTGCTTTCTTGCGCTCGCGCCGGGAGACGCGTACAACTGCCTGTGGCTTTGGGGCTTGGGAAATATCAGCGGTGTCGGGCTGGAAAATGAAAACGGAGTGCAGGTACTTTCTTACTTCGCGAGCAGTTCCTGCTGCGAAAATGACTTGATAAAGCAAAGCTTCTTATTTCCAATAGCTTATCGAAACGTACACTCTTGCAATTCAGCTGGATTCACTATGTTCTGACGAAGGAGCCTCGAGCAATCGATTCTTCCGGCGCAAAGAGACACCCCCAAACAAGTGATTAGCTCGTAGACGAGGGAACTATTAATTCGGCAGAAGCGCATTACAGAGCGTATAGCGGTAACAATTTATTAGCCTCATAAATCACGAGTTCCGCGTTGCCAAAATGCCGAGCGTACAGCCACTCGCAGCGGCAGGTATTCGCCGGCACGACTCGGCGTCACGCGACGCGAAGAAGTCACCGACCGGGCGGCTGCAAAGAGCGGAAGAAAAAGAAAAACATGGACACCGGCAAGATAGCTCGATAACAGACCGGCGCGCGCTCGGATTTTCAAAGGACTCTGCGCGCGCGGCTCGCCCCCTAAATCTGCGCCGGCTCAACTGCCTGCCAATCTATTCCGCTTCCGCGAATCAAAAGGACGCTACTCTTTCATTCGCTTTCACGAGTATGGCAGCTTCTCGAACGCTTTGGACTGGACGTTTTCAAAGGACGCCTCGACATTTTCACTATTTTATTTTGGGACCATTCGGAAGCCCGCTTATGGCCGGTGGGGGAGTCTTATTTTCTTTTGAAAGCTTTCGGCGGAGCTTTGGTTCGAGATCAGTTTGATTTTGCGATTTTTCAGGTGCGAATTGCGTTAACAGAGCGAAATTTTGCAGAATTGGCCAGTTTACAAACGACGGTGAAGAAAAAGAAATTGGCGTTTGAAAATTCTCTGAAGATTCTTTAAAAAGTTTCTTTAACTATTCCACTGATTTATCGGGAAAAGTCTTAACGAGCGGCAGACAAAGTAGCGGAGTCGTTAACTTTCTTCGTTAATTTTTCTTTAATACCTCCATTTTTATGGTTCAATAAAAAAGTTTTTTTGCTGCATAAACGAGGTGCGTCGCGTTTTTTGCTTAATGAGAAAAGATAAGTTAATCCTCGGACGTTCAGAAGGTGTTTATTCAAAGAATGCCAAATCATTTTATCGAAAACAATACAATCTTTTTCAAGTTATAGAGAAAGGGCTTTTCACTGCCGGCCTTTTATTGTCCCAGATTTTTTACCAGTGATACGCGTTACGTCTCGTAAAAATTGATCGGATTTAGACTTTATTCGCGAGAAGCATAAAAGTTTAAGAAAACTTTTTGAGGTTAATACGACTGTAAAAGTTTAAGCTTTACATTTTTCGTATGGACTTTTATGACGTTGATATCGCGAGGCATCAATATTTATTTAAAGTTTGATTTGTCGAGCTCGAGATTTCGCGTATTTTAGAAAATCCGCTTATTAATAAAACTGACAAGTTAAGCTCTCGGCGACTTGAAATTAAACCATTTTACTCTTTAGCTAAAGAGTGCAATGTAATCAGCATAGCTTACGCATAATGACTGGCGCTTTAGTCAAATGGACGAAGTTACCGGTGTAAAAAAAGAAAACTTAATAAGTTTCAACTACGACTACGACGGTCATTCTACTTATAAAATTTTTCTTGATGTAGCTCCCACTCTGTCTTCTTTTCAGTATTAAACTTTATGCCTCCCTTTCCCGCGAGCGAGTTCTTTTTTTTTTTTTTTTTTCTTTTTAACGCTCGTTCCTTTTATTTCTCTGAATTCTTTCGAGACTTTTTCCTTTCGAGACCTGCTCTCTCTCCCGCCACTGCCGCGCAGCGGGAAAATTTTCTTATCAAATACGAGTTTATGAAAATGTTCGTTCCATCGTCGAGCTTACAGGGTCGCTTTACAGAAATAAGTAACTTTTCATTCACCTTTGAGTTCGCCAAGTTTTCATCTAGTAAAGAGCTTTTGGGCCTTCGTAAGTTACCAAACAATATTTCTCAACAGTCGCAGTTTCCTCGCCCTTTATTCGTCGATTATTTTCAAATAGGTTTTTCATTATCCCTCGTTCACTATATGAATCCCTCGAATCTCCAGTTTCTCCCCCTGTCTAGAAATTTCTATCCCCGTGTCTTCCCCCCCCCCCCCCAGACTCGGGCACTAACTCGATTGGCCATGTCGTGCGAAAGCGTAGGGGAGGATGGAGCGGCGTCCGCCGACGATTCTCGCGATAAACGAGAAAAAAGTGTGCACTGAAATGCGTTTTTACACCCGCGAGTAAACGCAAACAAAAGTGAAAATTGTCGGTCATTACGTCGGCGCGAGAGAGGGGCTCGCGAAACAATTTCCCGGCGAGGCTGCGCATAACGATTGGCCGCGCGCGGCTCGTATAATTCCGGGCCATCTCGGGCTCGTCTCCGGGGCGTCGGCAGATTGCATCGCGGGGAATAAAGCTCGGCGGCGCGCGAGAGCCCCCTACGCGCCTCCTACGCTCGCCGCGTCGTGCATTACCCGCTGATTCATCCGCTCTCGGCAGCGGCTTGCGAAAGATACCTGTGCCTGATGCGTGCGCCAGGTACATTACGGCCCGAGGTGCGTCCCTCTCCCTCTCCCTCGACGAGCTCGGTGGACGCGCCGAGAGTCAAACAGACGGTCTAGGAGATGGCCGCGGGAAGTGAATGACCTTGACTGCTGGAGGAGGAGGACTTTCCCGTCGGGGGGTATTGATTTCTGGCCTGGCTGTACGTTTGTGCTTTTTTTCGCTGCAGATTTTACGGGTTATTGCTTTTTAGAAAGAACGCAGCTGCTTTAATAAGCGAATGCAAATTGAGGACGGCATTGGAGGAATGGCGTATTTAAAAATGTAGGATTTCTGTTCTGCCAATATTGAAGTGAATATTGAGTGCTTCAGCCGTCACGTCAAAAGAACGAGGTTGCACAGACATAATTTAGTTTCGGAATAATCCAATTATTATGCTGCCTATTATTGAATCGTTACATTGAATTTTACAGAAATTTTAAATAGCACAAAAACTTTTTAGAAACATATTGCATTAAATTGTAAAGTGTGCTTGTTTTACGCGTACAATTAACTTTGTAATGAAAATCGGTGTCAAAAGCTTTTCTAATGGAGTATCAGCTTCGCGTTACATCAAACCTCGTGTCAACAAAGGAAGGGTCAAATGCCTCTAAGAGCTGCCAATTGGCACTAAAAATTGTTGAAGGGAAAGCGCGCGCGCGCGCGCCACTCTAAAGCTAGAGATAAGACATTCTTGAGAGGGCATCGTTTCAAAACATCAGCCGACGGATATCCATTACTCACACCGACGACCGATGCACTCGGCACTGCTTTTGACACCGAATATATATATATATTCCATCACCGATTCCTCTCCGATGATTTACTTAACCGAGCGCGCGTCGCGTCCTCGAAACCGAATTTCCCAAGCTAATTGAAGCGGAAGAGCTTCGCGCGATACAGGCTGAGCCATTGAATCCGCCGCCGAAAAAGCGGCGCAAGAAAGGAGAGCCGCCCGGAAAAGAGCAGACTTTATAATCGCGCTCGGCCGAGTGAGCTAACTGTACCCCAAAGAGAGAGAGAGAGTGAGAGAGATGGAAGGAACCGGGGATTACCGTAAACGGCCTCGGACAACGGCGACGGGCTTTTCATTGAGAGCGACGGCAGCCGCGAGAGAAAAACTCTCGGACCCGTGAAAAAAGCGCCTCCGCCGCGAGTGAGATTCCACGGGGGAGAGAGAGAGAGAGGGAGACACCTTTCGAAATAAATTATGAAAGGTAATCTTTGCACCGACTTCCCACGGCTGTTCGCCGATCGGCGCCCACGCGACTTTTCGAGCGCGACTCTCTCGGGCACGTGGGCAGTGTGCTCATAACTTATGCAGCCGCGAGCAGCCGCGTATACCTGCGCGGAAATTCGATTATTACGCGGCGGGAAATAAAAATGAGCCTCCGCGCCTCGCTTCTTCTTCTTCTTCGTTTCTTTAACGAATTAGCCGCGTTTTTCGCGAGGGAAAGAAGATTTTTCGCCGGCCGGCTGGTTAACCGTGCTAATGCCCCGAGGTTTCGCTTTAATAGGAGCTGCTTTCTTTGATGTATGCAGCCGTGACTAAAGCTGGAGCGGTGTCAAAATCAATCTTCTTTTACGCGCCCGGTAGTCTCAGCGAGAAAATCGTTTTTAAACTTTCCTCTCGAGCTAATGGGGCGGCTGCATAGATAATACGTTGTATAACACGCGACGTGTCCCAGTCACAATAAATTGCATCGCCCGAGAAAGAAATTGTGCAATGCAAGTCGAAGGCGCACGTGCCGGTAAAACTGGACGATTTTTGCCAGGGGAAACTCGAATTTAAAGACCGGAAATCGCCGGGCCGGGAAAAAATCCCGAGGATTTTCTGCTTAAGGCGAGGCGACTTCTCTCGATGTAACTAAGCGACTTTTCCTCGGAACGAACTTCTTTCCACCTAAGAAGAATTCATTTATAACGAAAGGCGTTTAATTTACTAATGAAGGAGCGCGAAAGATAGTCAGAGGACGAAGGTGGGGGGGAGTCTTTCGGGTCTTCCTTGCAAGTTTTACGAATTCTCATATTTATGATAAGTGAATTTGAAAGTTTGAAACTGCGAAGCATTGCTTTTGTTCCTAATTGATAGCCGAGTGTCTGCAAGTTCCTCGAACAAAAGAAAGTCAAATTGGAGCTGAAACTAAGAATAATTATCGCGAGCCGTTATTTTTACGGCTGCAGTCGTTCCCGAAAATTAAGAGGCTATTTTACGCTGACGCAATTCATTTGTTTGCTTCGAAAATACAGTCATGTAAGGCAGATGATGCAACCAATCGCAAAGATAAACACGAAAGTTAACACCTGATTTTCGCTCATTACGCAACATAAATTTACATAATTTCGAGGAAATTTAATATCGCGAGGAAAGCCCTCGGGGACCAAGACCCTTATCGGCGAAGAATCGTATACAGGCCGGGAAAAAGAAAACTGGTCTGGCCGGGCTCGTAAAGCACAATTTATCGAGCGACGAAATTACCGGCGCGCTTCTTTTTCATTTCCCCCTCCCCGGCCGCGTCGTTCCACGGCGCGGAATAGCCGTTACGTATATGACGACTCGAATATCAGATTTTATCTTCCCGGCGACGATGATAAGAATGTCCCCGAAGTGGAACGGCCCGACGAATTATACCTACATATTATGCCGCGGGAATATTTCACGGGTAATAAATATCGAGGAATTCTCGAGAGAGCGCCGCCGCCGCCGACACCGAAAACTTGGCCCCGGAAAGTCTTCCGTAAGACCCGAATAAGAGGATTACGCTTATGTTAGGCCGGATTTTGATTTCGAGGGGCTTAGCTATGCAGGGGAGGCGCTCTTCTTTCTTTTTTTTTATCTCGGCCCCGAAAGGTCATTGGCATTTTTCTTTCCTGCTCTCCGCGAAGAGCCTCGAGACTTGGCTCATGCATATTTACCAGCGGAATACGATTTTAATCAATGAGCAGCTCGCTCGCTCATCTCCACGCGGCCGCTGATACGAACGGAGCATTATTGTCTAAATAAATTGCCCCGCTCTCGAGGAGGAATCTAGAGGAGAGGCTTTCGGTACACTTTTAAAACTTTATACTTCTCGACGGCGAATTTTGGGAATTCTTTCGGGAAAACTTGGCCGGCTGCGAATCGCGATAGTCTCGCTTGAATTGGCTGCGAGGCCGTTCGGCGCTCTCGGGTTAATTAATTTAAGGCGAGATTGGGAATTAATCTAGTTTCAAAATGCTTTCGGGCACGTCGTTAAGAATTAATCATCGCGAAGAAGAAATTTTCACTCTTATCACTTACGAAACGAGGAATGTTTACGCAGGCATCTTTACTTTCCGATGACTCACCTGAAACAGAAAGAGAAATAATCTACGTTAGGTATGTACGTTCTATCATAGCAGTGTATAAAAAAAAAATTAAACTACAAAATCTCAGATGAGTGTACTGTCGTGATTCAGTGACTCCGAGTACGAAAATATTTACCGGAGCATCGAATTCCCCGCGAAATGCTAATTAAGATATCGAGCGCCGCGTGTCCCGATTAAAATTCCGACGTGGTCGCAATTTCACAATCGAGCGAGAGAACGTTCCTGCCGAGAGCTGGCACCTCCCACGCGCACGCGACAGAGCCGCAACTCATTTAGTGCCGGGGCAGAAAACAAAAACGGACAAACCCATCGTCTATCATATCCTTGATACATCTGTATATACATCAGTCCTCGCAGGCAAATCGCGGCATTGTGTGCAAATCTTCGAGTCCTCCGTTTAACTTATTGCGACGGCTTTATTTTTAGACGACGGAGTCGGCACAACATTTTTACGACCCTACATGTGCGACTCCAAAGGTTGTTCTTGAGTAATTAATATATTTTCTCACGCCCACGGTGGCTTGCATCAGGCGATTCTGCAATCTACGCTCGCAAGGACAAGATCAAACGGGACTGAGCGTCGTTTATGTGCAAATACTTCGCGTCTGCATTCAAAAGCGTCTTTCGATGGGAATCGCGTCTCCATCTCTAAGCAATAATAATTCGTCAAAGTAAGTAAAGCGACGAGCACTTTCAGGAGGATCGCTAGAGGAGTATTTTGACAGGCGGCGATGAAAAAAGAGTATTTGTATTTGAAAAGCCGTCGTCCGCAGTTGTCGAAAGATAAACAGTCTTTCATCGCCATCCGAATACAACACTCTCTTCCCAAAGAATGCTCGGTTCCTCCCCCAAGCAATCCGAGAGCAGCATAATTACGCAGCCCGACATTCCATATTTCGCTTAATCGCGCATTAATAATTCATGCAAAAGCCACTGCACTCCTACCGGCCGCGCACTCGGGCTTCTCGCCGCGCCGCCTCGACTTCGCGCAGTCCATTAGCATCCTGCAGCGAGAGAGGCGTTTGCACGCTCCGCGCGAACGCCCCGGCGAGAAAGCCCCGTAACTCCGCGCGCCACGCGTGCTCCCGGCGAACGTCGCGAGCGCGAGACTAGCCGAAGCCCTCGCTGTACGTCGTGCACGTACAGGCGAGCGCGCCGCGGCGCCGATTCATCAAACTCGAGCTGCCTGCGTGCGGCGTACGTACACGCCGGCCCCTCGTCGGTGCCGCTCGCTCTCGCCCCCGGTGATGCTTTCGCCGCGGAGATTGAGCGGAACGCTCGCCAAGGCTAAGGCGACTCGCTGCTTCCGCGATGCTTTCCTCGGCTCCGGCTCGTTTTTCACCCAGAAGCTACGCCCGCCTGGACTCTTCTCCGTGCCATCGGCACTTTACGAGATACCTCGCCCCCGCGCTTTGTCAATGCGTTCCCAATTAGCGAAGGCTTTACCGCCGGCGAAACTCGAGCCCTCCGCCTTGTATCAGCTTCGTCATAATTTGATAAAAGCAGCGAATGCACGCGCGACTCTTTGACGAGGCGGCAGCCCTTGCGCTCCGCCTCGCATCGGCTCCCTTCCAACGCGCGCAGTTTCGAGCGCTCCCAGGCGGTGGCTGCGTTCACGGGGGGCAATGAGGGATCGATTCCCGGGCCGAGGAGCGAAACTTCGCCCGTTAGTCAAAGCAGCGACGGGGGAATGCAGTTTTATTCGAGGGAGAATCCGATCGGCCGGCCTTTTCTCCGCCCGAGCTTTTGAGGGAGCTGAAAGGGAACAGCCGAGGATTTTCTCTCTCCCGCGGCCGTAATACTGGACTCTTGAGGATTCCCGCCGAGCGGAAGGGCGCGAGACGTACACAGAGAGGAATATGGGTCCTCCGGCGAAAATCTTATCGTCGAAAAGCGACGAGGACTTGAGTGTTTTTTCGAGTTCAGATTGGCCGGCCGGCGGTGAAAGTGTCGTCGTCTCGAAAGAAATTCGAAATTCCCCTCCCCGGGGAACGTTTCAAGTTTCTTTGGCTTTAGTTGTACTTCCGACGGAAGCTTCGAGCGTTTTTTTGTTGTTTTCATAGCTTATTTATTTGCCCCGGCACCTTTCGAGACTTTCTCCGGAAAGTAGAGTTTTATTTGCGAATGGTAGTGACTTTGTAAATAGATTTCGCGCCAAACGATCTGGATCGGGAGTTTTTTCTCTGCTTTTCGGTATTGACAATTTCGTCGAAACAGTTGCCTTTGCAAGATATTTTAATAAGACGCTGCGATAACGCAATTTTAGCTACATTGATTTTCAACACGGGCTATTAATGACGATTAATGACCAAAGTTACAGTCACGTCTAACCGCCAAACAGCCAAAATACTCGACTTGAAAAAAAAAAAAACTCCGGAAAGAAAATGAAATTTTCAGAGCCTCGGCAGTCTCCGCCGGACGGAATGTTTGCCCGGGGTTCGTGTCGAATTTCCCGAAGCGTTTTTCCGATGCGCCTCCTCGGTGTATCCCTAATAAAATCGACTTGCGCGAACTCGATCGTTTATTCAGGCGGGCAAGAGGGAGAGCCGAGCTCGCAAATTGGGATTGACGTTTCCTCGGGGAGGGGAGTAGGGGGAAGGGGGGGGAGCGGGTCGTCCGGGTTTTCGGCACGCGCCTCGTAAACTTGTACCTCGGAGTGGTGCCGCGTGTACCTTTAGAGGAAAAAGTTTGCACTCGCAGTGATGCAGTTTTGGGTCACGGCTCGGCTTTGAAGCTCGCCTGAATGCGGATCCGGACAGATGCGTGCGTCCCTGTCCGAGGGGCAAAATGGTCCGAGATAATGCGACCGAGGCGGAAAAATGTGTCACGGCTTTTTCGCCGAATGGCGCGCCGGGATAATGTCAATGATGAAGCTGATGAAAGTCGCTGCAATTTTTTAAAAAGGAACGCTCCAGTTAAGAGTTACCGCGAGTAAAGTGTTGGCTGAAAATTTGTTGCTGTGCGGTGGGGCTCGCTTTTGATCGAGTTTTTTTTAATAAAAAGCGTGTAATCTTCGCAGCGGTATGAAGCTCCTCTCTTGTTTAAACCATAAATCAGAGGGCTTATGTAGAAACGCGAAAAGACAAATGACGTAAATACACAATGCTAAAGCTTATTTTGAAAATCCTTAACTAATAGGATTGCGACGATAAATACCGGAATTGTGGAAATAACTGTGCCACAATCGATAATGAAATTCCCAGCGACAAAATCTATTGCTCGAGCAGCGCTCGCAGCCTCCCGCTTGGTGGTCGGGAAGCTAAAATTACGGCCAAAGCTCCGTCCAATCAGCGAAAAAGGGAAGCACTTATCCATCGCGCGCCGATAAGGAGCCTTTGATCGGCGCGCGGCGCGAGTGACCGCGTGCGGTGTGGGATATGGCGGCGCTTATCAGCCGGTGGCTCGCGCGCCGCGGCCGGCTCGCCCGGACTGAACTTCGGCGCGAAATTACGAGGGCGCGATTCATCATCCGCGACCGCCGGGCATTATCGTCCCTAACAAGCTCGTTTCCGAAATCATCTCCGAGCGATCAAAGCGATCCGCGGCCCATCCATTGTGCGGATCGAATATTTCGCTTTATTATGCGCATAGTGCTGCTCCCCCGCCCCGGGGGGATAATGCGCCCTTAATGGACGGACAAGTTTGGACTGGCCGTTATTTATGGAGGATGCGCGCCCGGCGGAAGACGCGAGAGAGCGAAAGAGAGAGAGAGAGAGAGCTCTATGATTCATGACCCCGGAGGAGAAATGCATTAGTAGCCGCGAGTGTGTTTCTTTTCCCGGCCTCGCCGCGTCTAACGCGCCGCCGTGAATATCAATTCCGGGAATGGCGTCGCTCATCGAACCTTTCTCACAGTTCCCGCGGCTGCAGGCCGCGCGCGTTTCGGCATCCCGAAGACGCTGCCAAGGTTATAAATGGCCGAGGCGTCTTTAATAAAGACGTCGCGGCGGTCTTGCGGCCGCGAACGACGCGGCCGCGGCGGAAAGTATTCCTGAATTCACCGATAAATTAGATCGCGGCGGGGGTCCATCGAGACTTTCCCAGCCCGCTTTTTAATATACTTTTTACTGGCTCGATCGAGTGCTTTTAATATTTCAATTTGAAATTGTTTAAACAGCAAGTGGGCGGCCCTTCGAGTTTTCAGCAATGAAAATGAAAGTTTATACGGGATTAAGGCGCGGACTAATCCTCGAGCGAGTCGTAACAATAGAGGGCAGCTTTTCATTAAAAGTATCATTTTTACGGCCCTGATATACGCGGCGCCGCAAGCGGCGATAAAACCGGAAGGGAAGATGATCATCATGCGGAGGTAGACGGGCGGCTGTTATCTCGGCCCGCTCTGCCGGCAATTCCCTAAACGCGCGCAAACTGCTGGAGCATCGTCGTCCCAGCAGATGCCGGCTCCGATAGGTCAGCGGCGCCGCTTAAAACTGACTTGAGAGCGCGGCGCGCGGCCTCGCAAAGCCCGCTGGAAGTCACGTTCCGCGCTGACTTACGCGCGAATTACCGCTCGGGCAATTATTGCTCTAAGCGATCGCCGCTGCCCGCGGCTGTATCCTCCCGGCGGCCGGGCGTTTTCCCGGGATTTCGATGCGTTTGTCGGGATAACCGAGTGGCCGACGAGGCTTCGAATGACGTTTTTCGAGAAATGAACGAGCGCCCCTCCCGGGGAAATTGTTATTTTGATTGATTTAGCGGCTTTTGGCAGTCCGACTCGATTGGCCAAAGTGACCTTTTTAGATATTGGAAGCGAATTTTTTGCCTTTTCCGGAAGCTGCATTCCATCGACGTTTATCAATTTAACAAAGCGAGCCAATCGCGAGGCGGCTAATTTCGAGAATGAAAATTGCACATTTAACGCTTTACTCTGAATTAAATTGGCAATGAGAGAAAGTTTAATTGAGGCGCGCAGTCATTCGATGAGTTCTTTCTCCCCCTTTTCCGCAACTTGGAACACTTTATTAAACGTCATCTCGTGAAAGGTTCCTTCTTATTTTACGATATTGCCCGAGTAAAGATAATAAACGTCAATTTCGCTCAATCCCCTCTAATTAATATCGATTGTCCCGTTATTATTGAAGTCGAGCATCAGACGACAATACGTCAGTCCGCGACCTCGTAAGGCTCGCTTTAAACTTTGCGCCCTCGGTTCTTTACTTTCGGCGACTTGTATCCTTAATCCTCCATAAATTAATCGCGTAATTGCGCGCCGGCAAAGTTTCAGCCGACTTAGTCTAAATAGTTCCCCGAGTTCAGCCCGGCTCGATCGGGGTGAAATATGGACCGAGCCCGCGGAGCCATGATTAATAAATGCCAAAATGCATCAGCGTCGCTCATTACGCATCGGTCCCAGCCCCGCAAATGATGAATGACACGACTGGATCCATTGGCTTTAAATGCCCGACGTGATGGAATAAACTGATTACCGATCAGCGGGATTGACAGCCTAAAAATTCGCCCGAACCCTTTCCTCGCGCTTCGTCGAGCTTTCGAGTGCCGAGCGAAGATTTCGGCTCCCGGGAAGAATGGAAATTACTCGCGAATCTCTCGAGAAATTCGCGAACGAGCCTAATTCCGCCGTCCGCGCCCTGAAAGCGATACGAGCCCGGTCACGGTCCGGAGGTAAAAAGCGCAATAGCAGTTCCTTGACTTTGTACTCGGTCGTAATTTTATCTGTCTGCGTGTAAGAGATTCCTTTCATGCACCGGACAAACGAGAATGTAGCGGAGGAGCATCGACAGGACTTTTCCTTCTCCGGTAACCGGGAGAGGCAATCGGTGCGCAGTCTGCTGCGCCCTCATCCTCTCGATGTAAAGCGACCAAGAAAAAGAAGCGAGCGAAAGAGAGAGAGAGAGAGAGAGAGAGAGAGAGGAGGGAGAGATGGCTTGGCCTTGGGAGTTTTTAGGGACAACGAACCGCTACGGCATTGTTTGCTCAACAGACGGAGGATACGCTTCCGGATGAATTACAGCCTTTATGGTCAGCTACACACAGACGACAAAGTACACGTCGCATTTACATTCCTTAACGAGAAAACTGAGCCCTTTTTCTGTTTTTAAAGGCCACTCTCCTCTTCATTGTGCTCCCGTCGTTGTTGAAATTTATTATTTCACCGGACGATCCGCGAGGTATTGAGCAATCTTTCATCTTCTTTACGCAGCATCGTCGCGGGCCGCTTTCCCTCTGCACCTCCGACGACTACGTAACCGCGGCTCGCACCTCGATCGATCGGCGTGACTCACGCGCCCGTCGGCTTACGCGAGAGCGTCGAAAAGTGACTTTCTTCCCACCGCGGCTCTCGCTCGCACATCCCACGTAGCTGTATTTATTTACCGAGCCCGCGGGTACTTTATCATTCACTCTGCACTCCTGTCAATGCCGCCTCTTCCTCTCTCTCTCTCTCTCTCTCTCTCTCCCGGCCGCGAGCGCTAATTTCGTATTCGAGTGCAGCGAGCAGCGGCGGCTTCTGCTGGGTGAAATTAAACTCGGGGCCCTTTCCCAGAATTCGTGGTGCTGCGACGGCATTCCCAACACGTGACAGACGAGCCGTCGGCGGCGGCGGCGACTCGAGAGCAGAGAGCGAACCTAACCTCAGGACCGGAAGGAGGGAGAAAAAAAAATGTGCCATTCACGGGCGCGCACGCGCGCCTCTCCGCGCTTTTATTTGCCGTGCTTTGCTGCTGCTGCTGCTTAGACTCGAGAGACCGGGCCGCTCCGGAGACGAGAGTTTGTTGGAGAGATGTCTCGGGTAAATAAATATAACGCTCCGATGAAACGAGTGCGCGGCTAAGGTAAACACCGACTGCTGTCTCGACTTTTTCTTTTCCGGAGCTCCTTACAGTCTGGGAATTTTCTGTTTGGGTCATTAGGGACTTCGGCTCGGGGGGGACGAAGGTTTAAATGCCAATTTCCAAACGAATCTCATGGAGCTTCGTCGAAATTATTCAGAAGTGCAAATAATACGCGCGTTAAACAGGAGTGCAGAGGATAAAAGCTCGTCGCCGTCAGTCGACCGCTCCGTCCTCTCAGTTCTTCCAGCCGCTGGACTAAAATTCACGCCGAGCGACGAGCGCGAGAGAGCCCCCGGTAATCTTATTCGCGTTCACGGAGCCGCGCGCTCGCCGGCGGAGGCATCGGCGCGTAAAGTCGAAAGACTCTCGCACAGATGGTCGGGCAGTCCGCCACTTATGGTAATGATTCGCGCGTCTGCCATCGGCGCGCGGGCAGTTTGTCCGCGGCGCCGGAAATTCGGCTTCCGCAAATTGGCTAATTACGCCGACTGTTTAGCCCTCCTCCGGGAAAAAGCTGGGCACGAGCTCTCTCTCGCGTGGCTCCGAAGGGCAATTAATGACCGGCGGAGAAAGCGGGACGAGAGCGGCGTCGCGCAAGTGTAATGTTTGCTTGGGATGATTGAGGAAGCGGGCAGCGAGGCTTTTCGAGGGAGCGACAGCTTCAATCTGTGCTGTACATCTGTGCGTCACTTGTTTGCGCGTATGTTTGGATTTATATAGTAGCGAGGGCGACGAGGCCAACATGTGTCTGGACTTGGTTGGAGATGGAAAATCTCGGCGATTTGAGAAAAAATTTACGATTAACGCTCTCTCGAGTTGCCGTCGAGCACGTTCGGGAGTTAACGAGTAACGGAGTTACGTAAAATTCTTGGAGGAGAAGCAACAAATAAATTGTTCGAATTCCTGCTTACCGAGCGCGAGATAAATTTGAAATATAAACTATACGTTTACGAAGAGAGTCGGCCAAACAAGCAGATTTTGATAAAGTTCGAGAACGCAAGCAAAATAGTCTTCGTTCCACACTCTGCATGCGTGTACCCGAATAAAACTTTAGCCGCAGAAACTATTAACCGCCAACTCAGGAGCCGAGCATGCAGGAGGCTAAATTTTTAACGCGAAACTATTAAGCGGGCAGCGGCGTATACAAAAGTTGGTTGAATTAGAGCGAAGTCCGTTTTGCGAGGCTAAGCTGCGGGCAAAGTTTTTTCATTAAGGCCGAAAGATCGCGGCGAAGAATTCCGCGGCGGCGCTGCACAATATCGCGGGAAAATCAGCGGGCGCAACCCCCTAATAAAGAGTCACGAGAGCAGTCAATCAAGTGAAATGAGAGTCACGACAGGCATTTTCCGCTCACAACGCGCGAATTGATTCCCTCTCTCGAGCAGTAGCCGCCGCCGCCGCCTGAATGGGCTTTGTGCGCCGGAGCGGCTCGAAAAGAGAGCAGGAGAGAAAGAGAGAGAGGGAGGGAGCCAAAGGAAATAAACGGCGAGCTTTTTGCGAGTCTGCCTCGTAATGCGTCGCGGGGGGAGAGGCTCGAGGAAAAAATTGGCCCCACCGACGCGACGCACACTCGACTTTATGAACGGACGCGCGCTCGCGCGCGAGAGAGAGGGGGAGCGGGGGAGTGACGGGAGGTAGGAAGGAAGGAAGAAAAAGGAGCAAAAGCTCGCCAAGCCACAGGCCGGCGCGAATCCCAGCGCATATTACGCCCGGCGCGCGAGAGACGAGAACTTATTTGTTTTTCCCTTTCCGGAGGGGGGAGAGGGGGGATTTTCCGTATTGTTGGCTCGAGTGCGATATCGGCATTGCGCGCGGCCTGACATCAGGTGCGCGACGCTGGAAATGTTTAAACTTTCGCGGAGCGGGAGCTTCGATTGCATCGGGCGTGTCAGCTCAGGCCGCATTCATCGGGGAAGGAAGGATAATCGAAAAGGACGGAGAGCCGCGCGAAAGAGCGGGGAAAAGAGCGCCGGGGGGGGGGCTGCACGTCTAGTCATTGACGCCGCCCGCGGAATCAACGTCAGCTCGCGCGATGCGTCTTCTCCCCTCCGACTCGACGTTCCATCTCGCGGAGGATGTTTACGTCTGCCGCTGTTCGTACCTTTCGAATCCGCTGGATTTCGCTCCATTGTTCCCGCGGCTGCCGCGCTTTTCGAGCCGCGGGGACGTAATGCACGTCGACGGCGCGCGTGTACGCGCGAGCATCGAGTGTCAGCGCGGCACGCGGGAGTGGTGCGCGAGCCAAGTGGAGAGGCGGCGTTTCTAATTTTAGACTCGCGCGCGCCAATATCGTTGTAAAATGCACGGTGTTATTGAGGGTCGCTCTCGCTGCTTCGAAGCTGTAAGTCATATTGATTTGGAGATTGCTCCTTTCGAAATTGTCGACGCGCTCTAAATCCTTGAATCTCGCCGCTTATTTAACGACGGTAGTAAATTTTCTGGTGGGTTCTCTTTCGTTCAACGTTGTTTACTCAAATCTTGCAGGAGACGAAAGCGTCTTCTGCACTGAGACTCCCCTGCAACCTGTCTGAAAAAGTCCTCGCTCGCAGCAACAACGTTAACCAACTTGTTGCACGAGGGTATCGGCAGAAGAGCGCATCCAGGCGCCTCGATCGGAGCAGATTTCCTCCCGAGCCATCGCCGGCAAGAGCGAGCAATGAAGCGCGCATGCCATTCCAATTTTCAGCGGCTTACGTAAGTCAGTCCCCGCTGCTCGTTACGTCCCGGTCGTTACTCCCGCCGCGGCGGCGGCGGCGGCGATTGTTCCGCGGCCGCGGAAGAGCAGTTTTTTTGGAGCTTGCGGTCGCTCGCCAGTCGTTAGAAAGCTGATTGCCTGATTTTTCTCTCGGGGGGAAAAAGCTTTGGGAAACGCAGCCGCGGCGCTGTTATTATTGTCTCTAGGCGGTGGAGGCGACGCTTTAACGATTGCCAGTAGGTTTTGAGGTCAACGGCGACTCGCTGGGAAATTTTAATCTTTAAATATTCATTTAGCAACCAAATAGTATAAGCGGCGAACGTAATACTCTTGAAATAGATTATTGGTAGCGATTTTCAAAGCTGAATCAGCTTTGTTCCAGCGTGTAGTTTAATTATACAACGCATTCAATTCGGAAGCGCACCTACCTATATTTAGATTTCATTAAATTCCAGTTACAGTTGAGATAAACCATCCCACGCTCGCGTATCCGCGCAAATCGTATCGTTCAATTTATTTACATTTCAAATTAGATTAGTGGTTCGTCATAATAATACCGAACCGTTCGCAAGAAAATCAATGCGAGGCAGCTTTTTCCGGCGCTTCAAATCGTACAAACCAAAAGCCCGCCCTTCGCGCATCAACAATTCACCCGACAAGCGCGAATCCGTTTAAGCGCCATTACTCGCTCGAAATTCCGACCCCCGGCAGATTAATTCCCGCCTTGCCCCGCGATAATTTCGTCGCGCGCGTAAAAAGCACCGGGGACCTGTGTACGGAACTCTCGCCGGGACAAGATTACCTGCGGTGCAGCGCACGCGACCGCCCTGCTTTATTAATAGACCGGCGTCTTCGCGCGGAGCTTTTTCGTGCGCCGGACAATTAGTCCCGGTGTTTAGCGGCAGCGCTCGTCGCCGCGGCTGTTTTCCCTCGGCCGCGAGCCTCGTTTTGCGCGGATTCGTCGGCGGCGCCGCCGGGATTAGACCCGGTCTGACGCGGCCGATTTTCTCTCGCGCGCCCGAATGAAAAGGAGCTCGAGAGTAATTGACGGCGCGCGGTAAATCGCTGATTTCGAGTGCTCGGGGATACTTCGAGCGCGAGGTGAATCGACCTTTTTTTTTTTATGCGGCGCATGATTCAGAGCTAGCCGGTTTCCAGGGCTATTTGCTTCGGAAATAAATTCCCAGAGGAGTAGTTGCCTTCCATCAGACCATACATTTTTCTAGCGAAGGTACGAATTAGAGGATCCGAGCGATTTTCTGAGCGGCAGGCTAATTTTGTTTCTGGTCTTCTGTGTTTGTTCTTCATTGTCGTTTACGAATTATTTTAAATAAATTAATTAACGGGAAATAAATACATTGCGCGGAATTTAATTTGCGCATGGCATAATTACGTGCTGCGTTCTCGAAATTATAATTTAAATTTTAACATTTACCCTGCTTACTACAATAACAG
>JAWWEM010011202.1:0-25159 GCA_035582935.1 Ormyrus thymus | reverse complement strand
CTATTATTATTGTAAAATTGGCCATAATTTGAGTCTGTCCTTCGGTTACCACAAAAAATAGTAATTTTTATTTTGTTTTCTCAGTGTATATACAGCTATTTAAATGATTGTTAACGTATCCGTTAATGGGACGTGCACTTAGAAGACTATTGAGACGTTGCTCAAGCCAGAACTTTAATTCGAAGTACCCATTAAGTAGAGCGAATGCAATGCGGTAGAACATATCTCGCGCGTTCAAGAGATTACATTTTGATATTGTATCTTAGCGGCGATAATGTCCTTCGATTAGTGCCCTCGATTACTAATAAATGCAGTTACTATTAAATATAGCGGATCGATAAAAGTTTATATACCGTGTAAACGTAAATAGAAAATTAGAAAAGTGGACGGTTCGAAATAGCCAGAAGCACTCCGGGAAGGTCTGAGCGAATTCGGAATTCAATTAAGCCAACTGAGCGTGTAACAATGGCGTAATAACGGCGTGTAATATCCCGTTCGCATATTGGGTCACGTGACTCTACAGGTGTGTGAGGTCATATGCTAGTTTTCCCGGACACGCTCGACAATCATTCTTGCGATTCTTCGCCGGATTCCATCAGTCCCAAACACCTGCGCAATTTGCTCCGGACGAGACATTCCGCAACTCTCCACTCTTTTCAGCGGCACTGTGTCTCGTAGCGAAAAACATCGTCGTCGTCAGGCATATCGGATGCTCAATAAATTAGTTCGTTGAAATTTTAACGCTCGAAGCAGTGCGTCAATGGAAATTAATAGGACGAATTCCCGGCGGAAGAGCTTCCTCTCTCTCTTTCTTTCTCTCTGCCCCTGAATCGCTAACGAGCGCAGTAATCCTCCCCAACAGGCCGAAAATCGCAAAGTGGTTCAAGGCTCGAATCTTCCCGCGTGACTCGTCATAAAAATTAAAACGGCCGTTCCGCCCCAACTGCACGGCCGAGTATTAGCTCGTTTGCCGTCGAAATCGCGCGACCGCGCATTTATTAACGGCCTTTAGCGAGCCTCCGTACATTCGATGCGCAAAAGCCGACGTCGCGATCGAAAGATTTCGCTCTCGCCGCGCGTCCCCGCTCGGAAACGAGCGAGTTCCGGGACTTTGAGGGGACTCTGCCAGCCGTTGCTTATTTATGCGCCGCGCTTCTGCCAAAATTGTTGCGTGTGCTGTGCTTCGCCGGCGGAGGGGAGTTTTAAGCGATCTCTTATCGGAGGTGACTTTCTTTCGAAAAGTTTGGGAGCATTTAGTTTCGAACAATAATGAAGTAAAGTAGATTACTGAATTGTATAACTAAACTAGACCAGAACTGCGCACATTAAGTGCCTCGACTTGGGCTCGCAATAAATTATTAATTCAACAACTTTCGAAATGATTAATTATTCAATTAACCAATCGTATAACGTTTATCTTGGCTTCATACGTCCAGTAATGACTTCTTTAAGAGGGGGATCAACCTTCATTCCTGCGCAATTGACGAAAAATCGGCAGGCGTCCGACTCGCGGGAAACGGGTCGGCTCGCTCACGGCGGATCTCCAAGTTTCCGCACGTCGGCGGCACGCGGCATGCGCGGCACGATCGATATTAAATACGCTCGGGCTCGCTCCGAAAATATTCATTATCTCGCGCGACCGTGCCTCCGTCGTCGTGGGGATCGCGATGACGCTTTTTTGCTCCCCCCCCCCGCCCCTTCCCCCGCCGCGCTGATCAATCGTCCGCGTCGCGAACGAGAGCCAAGGCTGTCGTGCCGCTTGTTTTGACATCCATCGACGCGGTGGTGATTTTTCGAGGCTCGTTGGAATTGTAGGAACGGCTAGAGGATGTATACTTTGTTTGTTTTCGGGCTCCGCTGGACTTTGTTGTTTGTGGAAAATTTAAAGAGAGTAGATTTTAGGAATTGTTATTTTAAGCTGGATATGATGCCAGACAAAATGATTTTCCGCGATTTAACGCACCGCGGCTGAATAAATACTGCGTATATTGTTGTTCGGTCGATTGCTTGGAATATTTAAATATTCGCAAAACACGAAATTGCTTTCACGACAAATATAAATTTAACAATGTTAATTAAGCATTTACTTTAAACAGATATAATTAATAGGGTAATTAAAACTGCCGTTGCATCAATCACTGCGAAAATCAATAACTTCCGTTATAAATATTTCTTTTATACGAGCCCAGTATTTTCCGATTGCCGAATACACCCAATTAGATTCTAATTATTCTTCGACTCCCACGCCTCGCATCCGCAGCCTCGTACTCCGCAACAACGTGCGCCATTCACTCCCCGAATCACCTTCCGAGCATCAGCGGCGAGGGCACACCCCTAAACTCGCCACAATGCGATTCACGCGGCGAGCAATCGGAATCGTATCAGATCGTCGCGAACGAACTCGGCATCAGCGGCAGCAACATTAACTCCTCCCAGCCCCGAAAGGCGGCCTTAATTAGGCCTCGTTTAATGAGGGTGTTACACTGCATCGCTGCATTATTTACGCTCGGGCGCGAGTGGCTATTAGACAGGCGGCAGAGCGCGCCGCCGGGTAATTAGGCGCCGGGGGCCTTTTTTCAAGACGGACTTTATCGGCGCTGCGGCCCGGCACCGGCGGCTCTGCTTATGAGGAGCATCGAGATGTGCGATACGAATCGACACAGATTTTCTGCCGCCTCGCTGCTGCTGCCGATGCTCCTTTGTTCGGCCGATATGTAGGTGGAGATTTTTGAGATTCGGCTGACGCGGACTTTCGGGATATGGGCCGCGCCGCCGCGTTTTGGCTCGTAATTGGGTTAGAGACGCGCGCGGCGGCCTGTGTTTGCTCCGGCTGCGCGCTCTCGCCGAGGAGGGATTTTCGTTGGGAGCTTGAGCGGATGATGCTTATAGCGTCGAGTGAATAGGTATACTCTGCGTGTCAACGTAAATATCATTCTACTAAAATTTTTAAAAAGCATACCTTTATAGCTGATGTTTTTTCCAAGTTTCAGCAGAAATGTTCCGGCTAATTTTACGCGTATATAGCAACTGTCTTCAAGCGAAAAGTATACGCCCAATTTGCCCCCGAGCAGCGATGACCTAGCAAACAGCAAGACTCTCGGCTCACTTCGTTTCGTTCTATTATGCAGAGGCGAAAAAAAGCTCGTCGAGGAGGGGCGATAAACCCGCGCCTATTATCCGCACAATCGCGGCCGCTAAATGGCCAAACAACCGCGGCGACTACCCCCTCGGGAGCCCGTCAGGGATTTTTATCCCGCGCCCGGCAATTTCTCGCTCAATTTGCACGCACGAGCGAGCGAGCGAGCGGGCGGCGCGCTCCCTTGTCCGAGGCCTCGGCGCCCGACTTCTTAAAGGGAACGGCTCGCGACCGTGGCGAGCTTCATGTTCGCCGACGGCGAAGTCTACGGTGAAAGCTGTATATACCCTCGCGGACGACTTTTGCCCCCGTGACGCGGAGGCACTGAATCATCCGGTTGATGGGCGTTTTTTTTCTTCGCTCGGAGAATCGTCTGCTCTCGTGGAATTAAATACTGCACGCAGTGTGCATGCATTACGGTGCAGTGCGAAAATATCTTGACGATGAATTCGCCATGTTTTTCGAATGGCACGTGTCCGAGTAGCGGTAAGCCTTGAATTGTTGAGAGATGTTCCGTTGTGGCCCGGGACGAAAATTATTGAAACGGAAAGTTATGCGCTCTTTTTTTTTGGACGGAGGAAGAAATGGTCGAGCTCGCCTGGATTTAAACTTGGGGCGCAGTCCGTTCGCGAGGCATTAATTAGCGAAGAGCGAAGTTGTTTGTAGTTTACTGAGTGCAGGAAGTTTGAACTGCACAAATGCGCTATATAGAATTCTGCATTAATAGTTTGGGCTTCATTTTCGGGACTGATTTGGATACTTTTGAATTTGAAACTTTGGAATTTGTCAAGTGCTCGGGCAGAGTTTTATCATTGACAGTCATCAGAAGGGAAACGATGCTCCGTTAATACTTCGAGAAACGAGCAAGAAAATGCTCTGAATACAAAGAACAAAGCACAAAAGGGAAAACACTTGATACCCGAGAAGCGAGAGCGAGAGAGGAGGGAGTTGGAAAAAGAGCGCGAGAAAGAGGGCAGGCAGCGAGATCGCATCATCATCATCATCATCATCATCATCGACAGATGGACTCGTTATCGAGCCGGAAACCCGGCTCGCGAGCAGATGTTTTCTCTCCCCTCCCTCCCTCCGCAGATAAAAACAGCTGCGCGAGCAGCGATGTAACGAATAACGCGATTGCGCGCGGCCTCTTTTGTCTCGTTCCGCTTTTTTTCCTCCCTTTCTCTTTTGTCTTCGGCTGTTTATTCGCTGTAAATGAAACGCCGACGGTTCTCCCTCTCGCATGATGAAGCTTTGGCGCCGCGTTTGCGAGGAGGATTCTCCCCGTTTGCGCTGCGCTTTTTCAAACTTTTTAGTGGATTCGTAAGTAGATAGGGGATGGATTTGGTCAGACGTCATTTTGAAACTTTTTTTTTTTTTACTAATTATTCATTTGGTTTTAATTCTTTGGCGGTTTTGTTCTTTGTTGCGGGTGCATTTGATGCAAAAACTCTTTGTTGTTAATGTGATGACGGAAAAAGTTAGTTGCTTAATAATCTGCTTGAATAAATTTGAATTTAGAAATCAAGCTTTGCGTGTTTTCTAGATCTTTTTCAACCATTTACCTTTGACATTCGAGAAATATAAAGCATATTTATCAAAGGTATCATTTTGCAACATTTATGAGCAAATCAATTAAAATAATAGATCGTATAACGTTTAGCAATGAATTTATTGTGGTTGATAGAACAATCGTGAAATGGTGGCTCCCATCATATAACAGACTGTAAAAACAATTTAGAAATTGCTTTCTAAAAACCCCTCTCTCCGAAATTCCGTTTCTATAAAGAACCGAAGCCATTCGGCCAAAAACCCAAAAACAGCAGGCAGAAAGGAAAGAAAGAAAGATCCGATACTCAGCAGCAAATTATTGCCATTCCCTGCACTTCTCCCTGAAATATACACACAAGCCTCCTCGTAAAACATACGCGCTCGCTTGAGTATACATCCGAGCTTCCTATCAAAAAGACCGGGGCCGATTGGTTTGTTTTTTGCGTTCATAAACGAACCTCCGTGCGCGCCGCTATTCTATCCACCCTTTTTTCCGGAGCGCAGAGATAGAGATAGAGAGAGAGAGAGAGAGAGAGAGAGGACAATTTTCACATCGGATGGGCCGCAGTCCTCTGATAAACAAGTGCGAGCTTTCGCCGTTTCGATTTCCACGAGCGAGGCGCTTTTCCACTGTGCTCTCTGATAATGCCGACAAAGGTTTCCTCTCTCGGTAGCTGCTCCGCGGATTTTGCATTCTTCTTTTTTTTTGTCTTTTTTAAGCGAAAGTTTGTTGTTGTTGGTGGAATTCGCGGAATTGTGATACTTAAGCATGTCGAAATTAAGTTGTTGCGGATTTACAGGCCGACGGAGCTTTCGCTTTGTTTCGGAGCTGATTGAAGAACGAATAAGTTGGGGCACGGAATATGATGAAATTGGTGAGTGGAAAATGCAAAAATTAAACGAAAAAGGTTGGAAAATCAAGTGGATTAATATTCTTTCTTTTGGAATTAATTATTAAAGGCAATGTAAATATCATCATTTCTAGTGTTAGATTACGGTGAAAGTGGATTCTAAAAGTTAGTTAAGGGTTGACGCCTAGTTTAATTATAATAGTCAGGCTTAAAACTTCTGACTCCAATTTCAAATGGGATGAAACGAACACTAAATGGAAATAATTATTATCCGGAACTAAAAGGGAGAATAAAGGATTTGCCTAACCTATTTCGGGATTCGCCTAGCCTATAAACCAACCAAAAAACTTTTTCTCTTTGTATTTTTGTTTCTTGCAAACAAACCGATTTTTTTAGCTGCAGAGGCGCAATATTTATTTATTTATTTTTATACTACCACAGAGGTAGTCGATGCTACCTGTGCATAGGTCTGAAGAATTTTACAATCTAACTTAAACTAGGCAGAATTTTTTTTTTTATAACATGTTAGATATTATTATAAATATAATTTTGCACATTATCCTTTCCAAAACTTAAAAAATTTTAACAAATATATATTTATCCATTTTTTAATTTTTGTTTTGTTATAACTTTTACTAATGTCTAATATTTTCAAATTAGGATTATTTTTTGACAAAACGTTAAATACTTGAATCGCTCTAATATAATTATTTTTATTACTAACAGCTTTTGAACACCTAGGTGGTCTTATGATTTTATTATTGGCTCGGCTGACTGTTGATACATGTAGGTCCTTTAATTCATTGTAGTGATATGTAACACTTTGAAATGTAAAAATTTGAGTTAAATTTAGAGGATTATTCTGTACAAATCTATTTATGTTTACACTTTTGTAATATTCTATTCTGAGTTTTTTCAAGCAGATTTGAAGCACTTTGTTGCGCCACTATCTTCGAAAACAAATTTTTGTGACTTAGTTTGTTTTTTTATTTATTTCCTAAATGCCGATAAAATAAAGGTTCGGCACAGCTCGATAAAAGTTTCGAGCGTCTATATATACTTGCCGATTCTAATCCAGCAAGAAATGGCTGATTTTTCATCGGAATATCTACACCGAAAGTGCATATCTGCAAAGTTTGGAAGACGTCGAATGCGTATACATTCTAAAGTATTCCCGACTCGGTCCCGTATACCAGGAAGATGATTGGAAATTATGGTAATAGTGAGTGCATTTCCGCGACGGTTAAAAGCTTTTATAGACATTAATTTTGCAGAGCTGCGCCGCGGAACTGAAGTGTAAACTACTTTTGAAAGCAGTGCGGAATTTTTTTTTATTTACGCAAATAAATAATAAATAAACCGGGGAGAACATAACGCGCCGTAATTATTTTAACGCGAGAATAAATCCATCTGTATTTCAAATTAGAAGATTTCGAATGAATATTCATGTTTTTATCCGTAAAAATTAGCCCTTTTGAAGGTAAAATTCACTACAGGTTGAGGGGCTTAAAATTCGGCAGATTTAGCTTCCGCAAGAAGTAACGCTAATAGCCTCAATTTCCAATTTTGCGTTTTCAGCTAATAATTTTTCAAAACATACTGCCTGTAGAAAAGTGAATTTACACACTAAAATTCGTAAAATTAAAGAAGACAGGATTTGCGAATGATGCCATTTTTATTCGAAGACAACGTATTTTAATTATTCGTCCAATCAAAATTAGCCATTAGAATATTGATACACCGTCAATTTCCCTGAATCTTCTTGGAAGCGTCGATACAAAAAAAAAAGAAGCGAATAAAATAGAAGATGAGATCACCGTTACGGAATCGAACACTTTTCCCGCGCGCCTTCAAAACTCATTAAGCTTAACGAAGATCAATCGATTTATTAGCAACGATCGCTCTGCAGCTCCGCGGCACGATTCGTTTACGATTTCCGCAGCTGCGCGGAGCGGGAGTAAACGAAGCGTCGAGAGAGAGGGGGAGAGAGAAATGAGAAGTTGCGAGCGGGAAGTCGAGCGAGACAAACAGCCTGAGCCTCGCTCGCAGGCGCACGCAGTTATGATGATGAAGTATTGTTTTCGGAAATGACATTTTTTTCGCCTCTGCGTTCTGTATGATTAATTGCGAGGAGCTGCAATTTTCCTTTCAGCCGGGGAATTCTTCCCGTTGTTTTTGTATAAGTTATGGAGCTCTTGTGCGATTGGATAATTTCTTTTTTTCTCGTTTTAAAATCCAAAAGCAACGCGTTAATGCACGATTAATGACACGATTCAAAATCCAATACTTTACGCTTAAAACAGCAGTTCTGAAAATATTGGCTAAATTTCGACGATGCTAAATTTTCGCATTTGAACAATTGACACACCTCTCGAATCCAGAGGCAACGATTCCCCAGCCAATCGGCGCACTTCCGCCGAAGCGATTCGCCCGATAGCAGAGCGCGTCCGGTCAGGTCCTCTTTGAAGCTCCTCCGACCGGCAGCGAAAAGAAAGGCGGACGGCGGCAGGGAAAAAATCAGAGCGCGCGTCGCGGGCAGGGCGGGAGGGGGGGCATCGCGCGCGTAAACACACACGCGAGCTGCTCCAGTTTTTCCCGGGCTCGATTATCGGCGAAGCCTTTCCGCGTGTCTGGCTCTCTTTCTCTCTAGCTCTCTCCCCGCGTTTGTTCCACCTCTTTCTCCGTCTTTCGCTGCCGGTTGATGGAGGTTCTTTTTTTTTAGGTATTGGGAGGCTGCGATGCGTGGGAGGATGGACGGGTAATGAGGGCTGGGCTAATAATGTAATATTGATGGGTTTAATGGTTTTTTGAGGATGTAGGAGAGGTAATTAAGTTTTACCGAGTTGAGTGGAATGGGCTTTGGGGATTTTCGAGAGTTTTCGAATGGAGTCTGAGAAGTTTTGGATAATGGACGTGACACGTTCGAAAGATGGTTTTTTATAATTACTTGATTTTGAAAATAATTTAATGAGCATTAATAGAAAAAATTAGTGTTCTCACGCAGTTATTTAAAGTGACGTGTGCATTATTTGCGATTATAAATTGTTCTTTTGTAATTAATATTTTTACTTTTCCCTATAATAATTTTTTTACTTCTTGTTTAGCACTCGCTTTTTCTTGACTGTCAATTCTTAAAAAAAAGGGTATCAAAGTAAGAGCAAAAAAATATATAAATCGAAAAATCAAAGAGGACAATACAAGTGAGCGGTAAAAAGTTGCAAATCGACATCTTTTCCTCGTTTGCTACATTTCTCTATTGATGTTACCCCTCTTCCCCTCCCTTCCCAGATATCTTTGAAGTGCGGGACGACTTTTTCTTTCAGGAGTTTAATAATTGATTCTTTGTAATCAAGACAAGATTCGCCTTGATCGCTGGATGAGCCTTTTTACCAGTTTTACCCTCTCTCTCTGCTTTTCTTTTCGCCGCTCGTTCGACTTTTCGCAAGTAATTCCGCTCGAAAGATTTACATTCGATCAAGAGATTGCGATCTTTGTTGTTCACTATCGTTGCGATTAAGAATATTTTGGATAAATTGTAAGAATAAAAGTTAATTATTTCCTTTGAATCGTTAATTTATTTGAAGTAGCATCAAGAAGTAAATAAAGAATATATCATTATTAGTTATATTTTCTAGATCACTCCTATTGCTCATTTCTAAAAAGTTCAACATTAAACAACGCATCGCTCAGAAAGTCCCCCAAGCTTATACCAAAAACTTTCTCAGCGCGAAATAAAATCAGAAAAGGAAGTCGAGGCGCGCGCGCGCAAAAAATCCGATCCGACGCCACATCGTAAACTCTTCAAAGTCAATTTCCGGGTAAATCGACGAGGCCTTAAACGCGTCGCGCGACGAGGTGCCCGCGGACGCCTCGAGCCTTCTGATCCTCGGGCGCAAGGTGCTGCACGCGTGATTCTTTTACAGACCGCCGCCGGCCGCAGCTGCCTCGTAAGGGCGCTCCGTTACGCGGCTACGTGCAGGCCCCGATACGCCCGCGGTGGAGCCTTTCGACGGTTTTTAACTTACCGGGGCTTTCTCAACGCGTTAAATGCTGGATTATGGGGCCGGGCGCTGGGCTCTAGGGAAGACGAGTGGTTTTTGGTAGGTGACATTTCAGGATGTATAAATAGGCCGTTTTATTTTCGGATTAGCGATTTATTAGAGTACTTTTGTTTGAGTTTTATGTATTTAATTCAAAATTTTTATTGTAATTGTATATGATGTGATTTATAAGTTTGCTTTAAACGTAATTAGTATAAAAGAATAAGACAAGTTTTAGTAGATAAATAATAAAATTCTAGTAAAAATTGATTAATCACAGTAATTAGGCCACATGCTTGTTATTTCAGCATAATTTCACCTCCGCGTCCTTAAAAATATCTAAAAATTCATTGTATCCTCAAAAGTTTGCCTCATAAATCCTTAATTATCTAAATATCAAAAACCGCACTAACCGCAGCAATTCAGCCCGAAACTCAATAAAGCACGTGAGCAGACAAAGCAGCTGTGCACTAAACAAGCGAATTTCCTTAGGTAATAGCAGTTTCGGGGGGAGGGGGCATTATTTCGTGCATTTAACGGCGAAAATAGTGTGCCAGAGGCCGCCCGGGAAGAGGGAAGATTTCGCGTGTCCAGAAGCTCGAGCTTTCGCGTGCTTGGGCCGAGTTTCGCGCTCGACGCTTCCTCCCTCCCCCCTCAACCCCCCGAACGCGGCTCCTCTTCTGCCGTCTCACTAAGGATAATTACATCATTCTGATTATTATCCGGAGGCCTAAAGTAGTCGGGCCGCGTGAATTATTGCCCGCTCTCGGTTTCTTTCGCCGTTGATACTGCGTTTCTAATTGTTATTTTATGGCGGTTCATTTTTACAGAATATAGAGGAGCAGCGGCTTTGCCGGAGCTATTCCGGGGAAGCATTTGGGGATTTTTCTGGTGTTAAGATAAAATGTTATAACATCATTATTTTACTTCGGAAAAAATTGCTACTGCGGATGAAGCAGAGTAGTTTTTTAAATGATGCTTGTCTTTGTTATAAAGTCTAAATATTTCTCCCAGAATATAAGAAATGTAAAGCGAGGTTACGTAAAATAAAAATTAAATGGATCCTCCGTTCCTTTTACATCTGCTACGGAACGAAGTTACGATCTATTCAACTTCGCGTTTATCGGGTAAGAGGGATTTTAATAACTCGAGAGCAGCGGCGCCGCGGTAGAATAATTAAACCGTATGCAAAATTGCGCAACGGAGCATTATTTCGACGTACCTTCGGCTCGAAACGCCAAAGCTTACGAAGAAAAATAGGCATTTTCGCAGATTTAAACCGTATAATGGCGCTTAATGACAATCATTACAATGGTTCCGGATAATTTGCGTGCGCGAGAACGACGATAAAATTCCTCCGACCTTTCCGGCGTGACATCCATCAGCATCGTATTACGACGCCTGGAAAAAGTCTTCTGCAAAACTGGGTGACTATATGCGGAACGTAATATCCAAATTAGGATCTAAATGATTATAAAGTGAGAAATGAATTGTCAAATGGTTTTAAATTTAATTTTATATCGAGCGTAATAAAATATGCTTTAAAACTAATTAATAAAAAAATTGTCTTATTAAAAAAATCATACTTTTAAAGAATAATACTAAGTAACAGTTAGGCCAAAATCTTCTGCCCAGTGATTAATACAGAAACGACACGTTCATCGAAAACCTAGAAAAAAGTCCGCTTTTGCCTGCAGTCAGTCTCAAAAATTGCCGAAACGAAAGCCCTCGAACAAAAAAAAAAAAGAAAAAAGTCCGCATCCTCCTTAACCGAAACGCCGGAGGCTCAGCCGCAATCTCATCGACTCCGTCGAAAAAAGGCTTGCTTTGCATAATTTCCTCGCGTGCTCGCAGCCCCCCCCCCCCCCGCCCTCCCCCGCCTCCTTCTCCCGACGCCTCTTCCCCGGCCCGCTAAATAGCCGTATGACGAATGGAGCCGGATTAGGATCTCATTGTTTTGCTGCGCGGCCGGCTTCCGCGCATGCATATACGCCTCGATCTCTCGTCGCCGTGTAGCGGCGACGAGAGCGAGCGGCGACGGTGCAGTTATGCACGAGTCGGCGAGCGAGTCGCGCGAGGCCGAGTCGGTGTGAGTGCGCGGGTGCGGAGAGAGAGAGAGAAGCGGCTGCCTCATGGCGACCCGAGATACAAGACGTCGATCGGCCCGAGACGCTTCGCGACCATTGGGGATGCCGCGCTGAGATACCCGATAGTTTATGAGGTGGGAGATGTATACTTTCTTACTTAAATTTTATTGGATTGAGGCGGCGGGCATGGCTGCCCGTGGGGATGATTTTGGAATATTATTTGTAATTTTTTTTTTTAATAGAGAGTAAGTTAGTAGCTAAACTTCGTGATTTAAACTGTAAATAAATATTCATGTGAATTCAACGCAATGTTAAAAAAATAGATCCTTACATAAGTTATTGTTTTAGTCGTTACTGTAATAAGTGTTTTCTCATACGATTTAAACGAGCTGCAGTTATATGAACGCTTATACTTTTAGTACATTTTTATTGATAACTCTGGAAACTTCCAACTTGAAATTTTTGATTCTACGCGTTAGAAATAATAATAGTATTCGAAAAATTCGTGTTGGAAAAAATGAATATTAAGGACATTTTCGGTATGTCTATTACTAATGTTCTTGTCCAAGTTATAATAAAAATTATCATAAAGTTTACATTCAATGCTTGTTCAATGTAAAAGTTTTAACGGATCAAACATAAGTGTGATCTTAAACGCACATATCGGTGAAAGAAGGGATTTTGATTTACGCCTATTGCTGTTATAATTCAACAAATATCTGTTTTTTTTTATAAATATACTGTTATTCTCCAATATTTTCTTATAACCTATAAAAGTAGATAAAATCGGTATTTGATTTATATTAATCACGTACTGAAATAACATATTGAAGAAATCACGAGATAAATAACAAGTTTTTTCTGAAAAAGTTACCTAATTTTATTCCCAAACCCAATTCTTATTCTTGTCAAAGCAATAGCTGTCGAAACATATTGACCATTACAAAAAATTATTTTTACCCAACAAACTTAAAATTCAATAATAAAGAATATTAAAGTAGCAACAGAAGAACAAAACGTCGTAAAATTATTTACAACAATTCCACATAATCGCTTTTTAAACATTCTCTAAATCCGTTTATCATCTCCAACCAATCTTTTCCGCTGGCAAACGAAACAATGGGCCTAAAGAACTCGTCGAGACAATTAGCGAAGACAAAAAGCCCGCCAAAATCAAGAAGCTCGCCGGCAATCCGACTTGGAAAATTCTCGCGCGATAAATCCCAGCACGTAATCCGCGAACCAAAAAAAGAAAGAAAAAAAAACATCGCGACAAGCGCTCAATTTCGCAATTATCGAGCCACGCGTTGCATTTTAATGACCGCGCGACTGCGGAGGGCTGTGGCGCCGGAGGGCGCTTTTTTCGACGCGCGAAAGGTGCTCATTATGTCGAGGTGAAATAAATAATTTACATGCAAATTGAATTCGAGCACGTCGCTCGCGATTAGCGAGCAGGCGCGACTTTAAGGGAGCTGATTTTATGCGGAAAGGGTCGGCGTAAAAATTGAGAAAATTAATATCGGAGATGATTAAAGTTGCCTGTAGGGTTGATGTTGCATCAGATATTCGTTCTGTAGTACGTAGAAAGTTAAAATTACTGGCCTTCAAATGTGGGAAAATTTTCGTTAGAATATAGATTTTATAGTTTGTGAACATTAAATTCGAATTAGGTATGTAAATTGACGGTATTTATAATTGTTCTAAAAATCAATCAATTTTCAAAGTTTTTATTAGTTCATTCTTGAAATTATTACTAAATTTAATTTTGTATTTTGTTGACTAATAATGCTGCCTTGACAAGTTTTACAAAAATAAATCTTATTTATAAATTATATAATATTTTCGGTATTTCACAAAATATAATTCATAAATAAACCAGAAACACAATAAATAATAAGCAAACACTAGTCATTTCATTTCTCATCATAAAAACATTACGACATCAAGCGACGCGTAAAGAAACGTAAAAAAGAAAGAAAGAGAGAACGATTGAAATGAAATCGGAGAAAATTGCACGAGAAGAGTCTATTCGTCGCGCGAATCCAAGCCTAAAGTGTTGCCAGGATAATGCGATGAAAGATTGCTCTCCGAGTTACACTTGCGCATAACGTACATGCACGAGTACCCTTCCGCCTCTTTTCATCATTACGCGGTAAGGGCGGTTTTGTATTACGCTTTTTTTCCGCGGAATCGCTATTCAGCAGGTTTTTAAAGCAGTTCTTTTTTTTAAATTAATTGGAATATTTAGATTGTTTTTAAATAATTGAATACACAAATAATCCTACAAATGAGTATATGATATTAATATTTTTTATATATTCTTAAATTTTTATTAATTTTACATTTATTAGTACTTAAAAGTAAATCAAAATTTAACTGCCTTCGTCATATTTATAAGTATATTAACTCAAATTTTAGCTTTACAGCTACAAATGTCATCTGCATGAGGACTTTAACAACTTATTGCTACTTCAAATATTTCTATTCGAATCCGCTTACTATACCGTATTTGAGATGCACGAATCATACATGTATTGTGATTCTTGACGATCAAAATACCATTTTACTATTAAACTCATGTTTTGTAATAATTTGAATTTATGATTAACAAGTAGTTTAAACAAAATTTTAATAAGTCGTTAAATGACGTTCGTTTTGATTAAATCGTGTATTTAAGAAAAGTAAAAGAAAACGTGAAATGTTTCGAGTAAGCTCACCTATAGAAAAACAAAAAGTTTAACTAAAAGCACATTTTCAAAAAAAAAATCGCGCGACAAAGGAAAATCTTTATCGCGACATCGAGCAATCGCTATATCGATACTCCACATCCTCCCATCAAAAGAATCCCGGCGTCCATAATCGAGAGACAAAGGAAACAATCCGATAGAAATATCCATTCCGCGCGACGAAATTTCGGCCGGCTATAACCCAATGACTCGGGAGCCGATTTTTCTCTCCCCGACAAATCGGCTAAGCCCGGGATTACGAGGCTTTCGCAAGAATGAAAAGGAATCCAGTTGCGGGCTTTATTAGTTCCCTCGCTCACCCTCTCTCTCCCTCTCTTTTTAGCCGCACTCACACGTACACCGGAGGACGGAGCCGTGATTTTCGCCGCTGATGAAAAGCCCGAACTTTTTCGGGCTCGGCGGGGAGAGAAAAGTCAACTGACGGACGGACGGCTTTTCTCTCTCTCTCTCTCTCTCCTCCGTTCCGGGCCGAATTTCACGCTTGATGATGCCGCCTGTCGGACAGCGACGTGAACCGACCCATATTAATGGTCGACGCGATTTCATTAGGCGTTCTTTTGTTTAATTTTTTGGCCAGGTTAGTAAGTGGGGGAGGGGGCTTACCGGCTGCAGTTTTTTTGGCTGCGGCTCGGGCTGCGGTCTGCTTTGGAGTGAGATTTCAGTGTTATTATTTCAAGGTTATTATCATATGAATTTTGGGAATATTGAGAAGCATTAAGAAGAAGTTTAGAGAAATATTTTTTATTCTTGAAAGAACTATGTTTGTCAAAGTTCTAAGGTTTTCGAACGATTGTGAGACATTGTAGTTAACAGCAGAAATGAAAATTATTATCATTATTCATATTATTATTCATCGCTAATCTATTGTTTATTCGATGATGATAAACAACCCTGTTTTTAAATCAGCAATTACCATGTCGAAAATATAAGCTTGATAATACTCTTGCAAAAACCGTATAAAAACTGATTGACCGCACTCCATTTACTCACCTAAATAAAAGCAAAACGGCATATTAAACACCGCCAGCGATCGCGCGAGAATGCTTGCACGATCGTCTCGCGGAGCACGCAACTCGGTCTATCAACTCGATCTATCGATAGAACGCATCGCTTATAAAGAATGCAAAACTAAACGAATTGATAAAGCATCGCCGTGCACTTCGCAAAGTATTTATGCGAATGAAAACGCGTTCGTCGATTCGCGAGAGTTTCGCCATGTCACCGGCCGGAAGAAGTTAAGGAATCCGGCAATTCGCCTCGGCCGGTTACGTATAATCGTCAATGAGAATCGAGCGGAACGGCGTATACAATAATGCGATGTTCTCCGTACATTGAAGTGCGCCGCTAAGTGTGAACACATTGTTTCCCGGACATTTCAGGACACTTAGACACGTTCAAGGATGAGAAAATAACTTGCTGTTTTTTTTTCTGCGATAATTATGTAATTGGCGAGTTTAGTTTGTAAATCGTGACTTTGTATTTGGGAATTACATTAAAACTATTATTTTCTGAAAATTATTTCAGATTACTTTTTGTCCTTTGTATACTTCGAATGGTATTTGTCATATTGTACTAAATAATATGACGTATTTCAGGGAGTTTTCTCAATCCAAATAATAATTCATAAAATGAAAAACCCACATTTTTGAAGTTGTTGAACTGTTTTGTGTTAAATTGATAAATAAATGGTATTTAAATTCAATAATTTATATCTTATAATTTCCTGTGGAATCCGAAAATAAAAACACTAAAAACAACATGTATTTAATTTCATTTAACGAATAAATAAATATATGCGTATTAATCTTTTCTTCTCAATAATACTTGAAAAAAAGCAAATTTTCACTTTTATTAATGAATGCAGGAGCACAAAACGCGTATCGCTTAAGTCGCTAAGCCCCATAAAAACGAAAGCGCAGTCCAAATATTTGAGAACAATGGAGAACAGCTTCCCGCGATACGGGAATTCCTCACTGCGAACTCTCGAAAATCGCCGAGTCGACGCTCTCGAATCCGGTGCTCGCCGAAAAAAAGAAAAAAGCCCGAGCGCGAGTCGCGAGCATGTATAAAATTCAATAAACTGCTCGTAAAAAAAAAATTGGTACCCGCCGCGGAATAAAAGCGAGTGGCGCGATGTGAAAAATGCGAAAATTCCTCGCGGCTGCGAAACTCGGACGGAAAAATCGGGCTCGACGCGTCACCCGCGTCACGTATCATCGTCAATTATATGCAATCGAGTCGAGCCGAAAAATATGATGCCCGCGTGGGTTAGAACGTGTGCTTGCATGCCGGTCGGTGGCTGCTGCCAAGTAGATAGGTAGAATTCACTCAAAGGGATGATGGATAGACGTGGCATTTTGTTGTAAATATGCGAATTTAATGTTAGGAATAATAGAAGAGATAATTGAGTAAAATATGTTTATATTTTTTTTATTTGTCAAAAAGAAAAAAAGAAAAAAAGATTGAAGATTTTCAACTATGCTTTGTGGTCTAATAATGTGACGTCTACGGAGACGAAGTATAAAATTCATTTGTTTAAATTCACTATGTACGGCTCACTCCCAATGCTTCAACTCTTTGAAGCCGGTTCGGAGTATCTCATCCTCGACATTTGCCACGTTTCAACGATTCTTATTACCCCCAACTAGACCACTTGACACGGACTCTCTCGGATTTGCGCTTCGACGTCGGGGAGCAAAAAAAGAAATTGATTCCCCGACGTCGAAAGAGAAAGTAAGAGAGAGACGAAGCGACGCACGTGGACAGCGACTGAGCAGTATAGGAGAGAGAAAAAAATGGAGCGTGACTTAGCGCCTGACTTTCTCCGTTGTTCTTTCTCGTTAGCGAATGTCGCCTAGTGGCACTCGACGCTCGACGCGCCAAAGGAGGAGGCCAAGCGGTATTGGATCAGCGTTTCGCCGGAGGTCAAGGGAACGAAGGTTGCTGCCGCTGCCTGGGAAATTGGTTCGTTCGGGATTGCGTGATGCTTGATTGATTAAGATGAAGCGAAGGGGTTTATCTCGCGATGATCTCTGCAATTTGGGCGGGAGGGAGTTTTAAAAGTGGACGGGAGGCAAGGCTCAACGGGCTGAGTGACTTTGGTGTAGGTTTCCAAGGCGCTTTCCAGAGATCGGCTTCATGATCTACTTCGTCTTTACATATTTGCATTTATATTGTCTGCTGTGTAATTATATTTTTTCTCTTTTATTTCATTGACATTGTATCATTTATTATTTCTTATATACTTTTGTAAATATTATTGCAAATGAAATATCTTTGTCTTTGTATTTGTTTAATAAATAGAACGTTCATAAAGGAAGCAGGTGATAAGGTGGATATGAACTGCGAGCATTAGAAAATGATAGATGACCCACATAGTTTTAATGCATGGTGATTATTTTAGGTTTAAGTAGTAATCAAGCATAAGTCACAGTAGTTTAACTAGTAATACATTAGTTATTTATATACATCGAAACTGCATAGTAGGTAAATCACGCTATTAATCAAGTTTGTATTATCATTCTAATTGTTAACAGATTCTTAATTGCAGCTGCGATAGTTTAATAATTTTGTTAAAGTTGTTCAGACGTTTTATTATCTAAATTCGCGTTTTAACCGAAAATTTGGCACGTTCCCCGGAGTAATGGAATCATTTTCATTTACCGGGCGCAATCAGAACGATTACGACGACAGGCAGGATGTTACTAATAAAGCATACCATTCTTATAAGGAGGGGAATGCACTTTATGGATATGCGCGAAGCATGCGACTGTGTCATATGCTTCGCGCACGAATGGTACGCATGGGATTCCTCTGTTCAAATTGAGCAATAATTAATCAAAAGATTTTTTCTTTTTTTAAATTGTTGGAGAAATATAGTTAAATATTTATAAGGAAATTGTCGGAAGTTTAACATATGATCACACCAAGCCAATTTTTTCTTGTTAAATAACTTTACAGCTTTCAATATCAATAAGCTATATTAGGTCAGAGGTTGCAACACAATTCGGCCAGATAAAATGTTAAAATAATCCATTTTTAATAAGTCCTAAATTTTCATTCTCATCGGAACACTGGGAACAGTTCCGCCGCCTGCCTAGTTGGTGGGTCAAATTAATTATTAATTATAAATTTACTAGCTTCTTTAGTTGAGGATTTTGATGAAACAAATAATTTCCGAATAAGTTAATATTTCGAACAAATTTAAATTTAATTAAGTTGCATCTAAAATCGAGTAAGTATTGTGTATACAATTGATACAGTTTATTTACCATAGAATTGAATTATGTATAACACAAACTTGGTATATTAACTGCGTTAAATCAATACCTTTTAATATACAATTTATGCCGTACTAAATATTGCAGTAATATTAAATATTTATGGATTGTCCAAGCGATACAAATACATGTCAATCGACCCATGGCAATTCCACCGACTCTCGGAGCTCAAAAAACTTTTGACATCTTAACGAGCAGCTGATTCACGGAACTTCCTCTGAGCACACATCCCGATGTAACCGGCCATCCGCGTCAGCTCCGTTTCGTAACTCCTTTTTCTCCGAATCGAGCGCATCGAATTACCATTGTTTCATGTGTACCTGATTGTACATCGCGAGATTAGGAAATTTAAATCATGTTAAACCACATCATTCATTAATCCACCCATGTGCGCGACTTGGCTTCTTGGATTTCTATTGTGGCAAAGAATATTTAGTTTAATTTAGTTGGTATTTGGTTTGTAAGGAAAGTACGGGTCGCGTAAGAATATCGAGGTTCGGAAATCTCCGATCGCGTTCAGTTCTGATTATTGGATCTTTTATGAGATCTGTATCGGTGGTTATGCAAGACGGCACTCATTGTGGTAAATATTTGCCGTGTGCCCGTGGGAAATCGAATTGTGACGTAGCTTAATTTAATGTTCAGATCGAATTACTCTTTTCTTTAAATTTAGTTGTTTCTTTAATATTTGAATATAAAGATTCTATTATTGTAACTTTAATTATAAACTTGTTTATAGTCGCTGTCTTATTATTTGATTCAACACTTTACCTCCATTTCTAACTGACAAGTCACTCTATGCATAAATACTCATTTATGAAATATTCAATCGTAACTTTAAAAGTCAATTGCAGAGCATTAGTTCTTTTTTCCAATTGCCTCTATTTCCTTTATCAAAAAGTATACATTTTTAATTTACGCGTTTACCATTCATTTTTATGTAAAATAAAGTCTTGAAAAAGTTTTTAGTTATGTAACAACGCGAAAATCTCTTTATTAATGTTTTGTACACTGAATTTTTTTAGTATCAATGAAAATATCAAAGTTTCGTCACAGTTTTATTCACCGCTAAAGGTTATAAAATTTTTTTAAAACAGAAATGTCTGTACGTGACATTCATCTATTCGACAGCACCATTACCGAAGCAACTTTTCGCCATTACCGAATAAGAGGAACAAAAACCAGCAAGCTCAAAATCAATCAAGGTAAACCTTCAAACCGAGGCGTCGCCGTTGGCTCGGCGGTAAATTGCCGGCGCTAATGCCCTCAAATTTTCATCATCACCGGCAGCATCTTTACCCGGGCCCGAGCGTCCGATCAGCCTCGATTTAGCCGATGTAAGTTTACTACATCGTAAACATCCGCCGGCTGCTGTAATCGATCGGCCGGCCTGATAACTCTCCCCCCCCCCCCCTCTCTCTCTCCGGCAACTTCCCTCTTCGACCTCGCTATGAGATTATGATGGCGTGTATACGTATAGACAAGCGCAAGCGCGAGCTTTCGACGCTGCTGCCAGGATAGGTGGCTGCTGAGTGTATCTTGAGGACGGGGCTGAGGTCGCCACTTTGTTTCGGGTTATCATTTGCAGGGCCTGGCTTCGCCGAGGTGTCGGAGGATTCGATAACGAAGGGACGTCGCTATTTGCGCGGTGGATAAATATTGTTGATACCGTCTTCAGGCAAATTATTCTACCTTTATTTATGCACTCTGATGGAGATATTTATTGCTAAAGTATTATTTAGAGATGCATTCATTCTAGAGTTATAAACAATACTTGTGACGATGAAGTAGACCATCATTCTGAATGTTTAAGAGTTACGTGTGATAGGATTTGGGATCAATCTCAATCTTAATTAATTATCTATGAAAAAATGGCAATGACGTTAATGTTAATCATAGAATCATAGAATTTCCACAAATATAAATGTAATAATAGGAATATTATAGGAATTAACATAAGCCAATAATTGACACAATAATATGTTACTAATTCAAAACAGGTTGCTGTTAGTTAAACAAAGTTAGTTATATCAACTATAAATTCACAAAACATAACTTAAAGCTGTTTAAAATTTCAATAGCAGGAGCATGAGAAGTTATAGGACATTTGCCTTAGTTGCGCGGGATGTGCTGAGAGCATTATGGCGTACGCGTATCCGATATTTACGATTGTGCAATTATTCATTCACTTTATTAGGCCGTCGGTACCGCAAATGCTTCGGTTTTGAGGGCTTTGTGCTTTTGGCATTTAATGCTTTAATTGGCCGGGCGGATGGGAGGGATTATTGTTTTTGTTTCGGCGCTTTTAGAGGCTTAGTAATCGGCGAGCCCTTTTTTGTAAAATGTCGAAGCGTAACATTTTGAATTTTTCAACTAACGGTTTCTGACAGAATAAAGG
The DNA here is from genome assembly GCA_035582935.1 of Ormyrus thymus. Lineage (NCBI taxonomy): Eukaryota > Metazoa > Arthropoda > Insecta > Hymenoptera > Ormyridae > Ormyrus > Ormyrus thymus. The sequence goes on along the minus strand of JAWWEM010011202.1, from coordinate 4,072 downwards.
AATACAGTTTACGAGCGGCATTGAGCTTTTGAAATTTCGTCGCTTATTGTTCACATTTGTGCCTACAATCGTGATGAACATTTTTACTGTTTTGTTTGTGAAATTGAAGCTTTTATTTTGCGATGAAAAAATAAAGATGCAGATTATTTATCTAGTACTGATTGATGCTAGAGGTCTTAGCCATTAATAATAATATTTAAACTAAAAAGTTTATCAAAAAACATTTTAAAAGCAGCTTACCTACTTTAAAAACTTTAAAATAAGATTCTTAAATGTTTAAAAATCTAGTTCGAAACTTCAACCAGGACATCATTAAAACAAACTTGCAAAAAGATTTAATTTACTCAATTTTTAAATTATCCTCAAACAGTCGAGACTTGGAAAACATCGGCCATGAATGCACAACCCAATTAGAAAAGCTCGCCTCAAAGAAGCCGGGCATTATAATCATCCTCCGGTGTGCACCTGCTTCTCCCAGGTGGTCCGCCCGCAAAGTGAATAAGGGTCCGTGGCGCGCAAAAAAAATCGGCCTGTATAATGTATTTTCTCATTTTGTCCCACGCTTTTTATGTATTTGCCGCGTTTCGCCGCGGCTCTTGCCTCGCTTTCAATGGATTTCTTTGGGGGATTGATGCTCCGCGAGCCCGCCGAGTTAATAAGTAAGGGATCTCCGCCCCTCCGCGGCTTTGTAAGAACGTAAGGACGTTTAATTCTGTTTGCTCGACGTGCTTTTGGGACCGGGCAATTTCTTTTGCGCTCTTTTCTCTGCCTCTTTTATTTTCTTGCTTGCTTTCCTTTTGCCGCTCGTTGCTAAGGGAACTTTTGTGGCTTGTTATTGTACCGGCGGACTCATTTTGCGTTGTAAAACCTGCAAAGGCTTGGATTTTCGCGTAAGCAGATTTGCATTTCTTTGGCAATTCCATTTGGTCGAGAGACAGATTTTTTAATGGAATTCTTAAAACTTATTGTTTATTTAGGGGGAAATTGCGTATACTTAGTCTGCGAGAATCAAAAGGTTTCGTGTTAATAAAAGAAAAATGTTCTATGAAAATTGTGTTTTAAAAAATCAGATACGTTACAGATATGCTAAGACAAAATGTAATGGTCATTCCGATGAAAATTATTATTGTTCAAAAGAAATAAAAAATAAATCTTTCACTCTTATTATATCAGTTAAAGAAATCCTCTTCAAAACTAATATCTATTTGCAAGTGCATTCGAAGGAAGCTGCACTTTGCGTCACGTAAAAATTAGTTACTGTTTGTCGTCATCAACTGAGGAAAGAAATCCGCTCATAGGATCTAGAACTTTCGATCTCAGGGGAAAGTTAAATGACTTATACCATTGTCCACGGTGCATAAAAAAGATAAATTGAAAAACTTTGCGCGCTTTAATTCTCAGGAAAGTCGAGAAAAACGCAGTTAAAGTCGATTAAAGAGTATAGGTAATACAAAATCCATCCGCCTCAAGTTAAAGTTTCCACGTTGAAGCAATATATTTCGATAATACCCGTTACATTAAAATTATTGTTTCACACGATACTTTCAAGAGCGTCGAAAGGATATATCAATACAGTTAATTTTAAAAGCTCGGCTCGGCAAAGCATTTTCTAAAAGCCAACTCCGTCCGGACTTGGCGTCTTCATTAAATCTGCCACGGAATCCGGCGTTCCTCGGCCGTTAATCGAAAATAATCGGCGGAGCTTAGCTTCAGGTTCGTTCGCTCGTTCGCGACCATATCGTTAATTTACGTGGCCGCGCTCACCGCCGGGAGGGAGAGGAGAGGGGGGTGGGCAATTTATCCCGAGACGCTGCTTGCACTCGCTCGAGATTAAAGCCCCGCCAAGCGCGGCTTATATACCATTGTATATATCGGGCTCACTTCGCTCCGACGCCGCGCCCAGATAGCGACATTTCTTAGGGCGAAAGTTGTTGCGATCCGCCCGGATTTTCGGGGATCGTCGAGAGCTGAGTGCTCGGATAGTCCGCCGATCGATGCCCGGCTGGCGTGAACTTTGAATTCGGCGCGGCGGAATTTCTGGAGGTGTATGTCGAAGGCAGTTTCAATGGGGGTTGAGAAGCGAGGGATGACTGCTGAATATTTACTTGGGGATTGCTTAAAAAATATTGGCAATTTTATTGATTTTTTTAAGAAATTTGCAAGTCGTTAATCTGATTTCGGGGGTTAATGCAGATATTTTTTGACTTTTAGGCTTAACAAAAGATAGAAAAGATGTATTATGGCGCTTAAGTAGAAAAGTTCGAGTTTGGTAAGACACGAATGTACTTTCACTAGATATAATATCAGGGGCTAAAGTTTTTATTATTAAATCTGCGTAATCTGTAAAATTTCCCATTGATCTTCTTTTTTACAAAGCGAATTCCTCGCAACGATCGACAACTCGTCAAATTCAAATCTAGCTTTGCACTCCACCTCCCTCATCCTCCTTCGATCAACAATGCCATTCCACCCGCGAATTTCTCTCCAGAAAAATCCATCCTCGAAATCAACAGCCGCGCAGCAGTCATTATTCACGATTCCAGCCCGGCTTCCTAGAATTCCTCGCTCCTTATCGGGCCTCATCTCCGCGTCCAGCTGGTTTTTCGAAGACTCCCTGGCATGGTGCCCGCGTAAAACCGGAACGTGTCGCCCCATCGCGATAACAGTTTCGCGCGGGAAACGAGCGGAGGCCCACACCTCCGTCCCCCGGATTTCTAAGCGCCCGACTAACGAACGCCGTCGTAAATATCGAGAAGCGTCCGGGGGAATCTCCGGTCCCTTGTGCGGGAGCGGAAAAATTTTTTATGGCGGGAATCTCTCTCTCCCTCTCTCTCTGAGCGCCGACGCGCTCGCGATAAAAACTCGCGGCGCTCGTCGACTGTTTTTGCGGGAACGACTGCGCGGATGTCCGCCTTTTTTGGCCAGAGTCGCTTGTAAAGCCGAAATTCGGGGGGAGGATGTAACGAGCTGATGCGATTTGGAATTTTTTTTAACTCGGGAGATTTTGGTATTTAGCCAGGTTTGAATATTTAGTGTTTCTTTTTTTAAATGATGCAGCAGAAACATTGGATAATAAGCAATGGAAACGGTTTCGGACGTTTAACTTATTTTTTTATTTGACTGAAGTTTTAAGTTAGTAGAGAAAAAAATTTTAATAATCAATTTCAATTACAGTTTGTGGAACAATTATCGTCTCGACCCTTTAAACAATTTTCATTAGCAGAATATTTATGACGCCACAAAATTTCAAATCTTATTCAATTTAAAAGAGCAACCTTTGCCAGAAAATAAGAAAAAATTTTCATTCTGCGGCAGTGGTTGTTTTTAAATGGGCCGTTTATAACGGCGACTCGACATTACTAAATCAGCGTTGGCTTAACCCTTCGATTCAAAGGCTAATAGAAACTAAATTATTTAACAAACGACGCTAATCGCGCTTCCTATTCTCCCTTTACCATTAAAATTACCTGCTTCGAAATGCTTCGAAACTCTCCGAAATACCTGAAGAACCATTTCAAAAACTCAGCCAAGCAAAAATTCACTCCCCAATTAACAGCGGCGCGACTCGAGCTACGTCCACTCGACGATGGAAGAGCGGGGCGCTCGCGCTCGGGGATCCGGACGAATGAGCGCGCGGAAACGCCCGGCACGTGTTCGCGAGCTTTTGATTCCCCCCTTTCGCGCATACGCACGCCGCCGCCGGAACTTATTAGAGCACGTGATGGAATATCGAGTTTTCTAATTGAACGAGAAAGGCGCACGCGCGCGGGTATTAGCATTCGAGAAATTGCATTTTCCAATCAATCGAGATTATTTTTAATATAGACGGCTCGTGGGACGAGTTTTTTTTGCCTTGGCTGCTGATGTTTTTTGTAGGTTTTTCTTTTTTCTTTTTTTTTCGTGAAATTCGTACGGCTTTGAAGGTGGGACGTGATTTTGCATGTGATCGGTGATGGCAATACATTTTTTATTCCTTTTTGGGAAAAAAGCTCTGAAATCCCTGGTAGAAATCTTACGTAGTTTTTGACTAATGAATAGCCAGAAATGCGATTTCTGGTTTAGTTTTGACTAG
>JAWWEM010011161.1:3506-25197 GCA_035582935.1 Ormyrus thymus | reverse complement strand
CTCCATTTTACCAGGTCTTTCCGACAGGGTACAAAACTGTTGCACTGGCGTTGCTAGAGCAATTAAGCTAATGAGTATACATAGAACGAACAAGTTTATACAGATCAGATCCTTCGTGTCCTATACTACTGTGCAGAAAAATCGAACCTGAAAACAGATGAACGATTAGGCACAGACGTGTCACTCCTCTTGGCTTCTCTGCCTAAAAGCAATTGACCGAAAGGTCCTGACGTGTTCGCGAAGCCTCCGAAAAATATACCTGAGTTCAACCAAGAGGCTGTCCGGAGCCGGCCAAAATGAATTTCAGCAGCACGGCAAATCGCCCTCCCTCTCACTAATTACAAGCGGCCTTTCCGCGTGCAAAAAATCAAAATTCCCCCAGAAATCGGCCAACAAGCGGCAACATCTGCTCGGCAGGGTGCAGACCGAGTCGCGAGTCGCCCGCAACTCGAGGAGCGCAGTGCGCATTCTAATCCCTCGACGATCCTTCGGCCGATAAAAACAAAATTCGATCGTTGCCCGTATGTTCGTCGGCACTAAATCGGAAGGTCAACCACCTGCCGCCCGGATCGGCGCAGCTCATTAGGACCGAGTTCTTGTTTGCGCTCTTCGGGGGTGGCTTTTCCGCTTTTCGGGCCGCGGGAGATGCTATCGGAGATGAGAAAGCAAAACGCAGACTGCACGTGAATGCGGCCGCAGTTTGCAAATGGAGGCGTGGCTGGATTTGTGAAATGACGGGTTGAATTTTCGATCATTGGTGGCTTTATTTATTTTGTAAGTGAATCAAGGGAAGCGATTCATAAGAGATCAGTGGTGGATAAGGAAAGGAGTGTACGTGGAAATTTATGAATAATGAAAACGGCGTTAAGAGTGAATAATCGTTGTCGTAATAAAACTTCACATTTTCATTTGAATTTAAAATAATTTTTTTAACTTATAATGGTGACTTCATTCTTCACTTTTTACGAAAGTGCAAACGAAATTATACAAGATTTCAGTTTTCTTTCTATTGCAGGTGTTTTTACCTATAAAATTAATATCTAAATTTAGTTGAAGATATCTAAAACTCTCTCCATTTAGGTAAAATATTAGTGCAAGAAAAAATCCAAACGACAGAAAACAAATTATGTAAATTTGCGGCGTTCGCATTGGGGTAGACGCAGAAAAAATATCAATTTAAATTTGAACCTTTTCCATAAGTCCATTCGACATATAACTCCCGCGCCGATTCAAGTGATGGCGATGGCATCCGCTGCTGTCGTCCAGCTTAAAATTGGCTTAAAAAACGCAATGTAAATAAACAGTAAAATCCTATTTTCTCCCGAAAGCAGAACGCCCGATATCCGGGAGCGTGAAAATTTTATTTCTTAATAGTAAAAAGCCAGGCCGTAAATCTCCCCGGTAAGCAGGAAAGCGTTATTTGCGCGCAGTCCATCCTCCCGCCGCAGCCGCTATTTGCTCTCAATATCCCGAGAATTAAAATTATCCACCCTCGCTCTAACCTCTCGGTCCCTCGTCGCGAGTCTCGAAAGCGCAGCGCCTGAGAACATATCGCCCACGACCCGAGCAAGTCAAAAAAATCGGGCCCGAATAAAAGGTCCGTCATTTTTTCTTGGCCATTGAAGGGACGGGGACCGGCGCGCGCGAGCGTGTGTGCACAGAAGTCGCTGGAACCGATTCGCTCGCCGCGAGGGAAAATATTTGTCGAGCTGCCGCCGAAGAAAAGCCGCGCGCCGGGGAGCCTCCGCCGGGGAATCAAAGGAATAAGAGGATATAAAAAAGGAAGCGGACACTGCACGAGAGTAAGGAGAAGGGATCGGACTTCTTTTTTTTTTCTCTCTCGAGGCGATCGTCTTGAAAGGGAGATTGAAAGACGCGCGTCTGTCAGCGGATTTTATAACGTGTGCGCGTTTGAACGATGGCTTTTGCTGCGAGCGATTTTTATGTAGCTCTTGTAGCTATAAAATCCTGGGCTTTGTTGGTGGGGTTGCAGTGATTGTAAGTTAATGTTAAGGCGATTGAATGCTGCGCGCGTTTTTAAGGCGAGTGTATAAGGCTGAAAGGAATGGACTAAAGTAAAATAAATATTTATTTGGTTGCTTTTGAATGAGTGGATCGTAAAGTAGAAGAGAAATATTTTTTTCTTATTTCGTGAGGCAAGAATGCGCAGTGGTTAAATGATTATTATAAATAAACGTATACTTTTTAGGATACTACAAAAAATACTTAAATTTTATTAAAAATTAAACCAAGTACGTTTACTTGCTCCGGAGAAATCGATGCTTGCAAATGAAAAATGATTTAGATTTGAATTGTAGAGGGAAGTTGTATACGCCTCGCTTGGCTATTTTTTTCACTTACTGCAGGCGAGTGACACGTATTTTTTGCTCGTCTACTTGATTTCTGTAGGAAAACTTGAGATTTCGTGTAATTAATCTTCGACTCGAAATCAGTGAAACATTTTCGAGGCGTTAAATTTTTCTGCATTTTTTGTAAAGAGGCGTGACCCAGTTTTTTAAGACGATCTAATGGTCCGGAAGTTGAAAAATGAGCTCGTATCTGACAATATTTTGATGTGACATCCTTAAAAAAAACCGTCGAAATGGCTTTTTATAACGTTCAATTATTAATGATTTTCAATCTAATTTCGATAATTTGTCTTATTCTCAGAAAATTCAATATCTTTTATAACATTCAACGCAAAATCTACTTTGATTGGGTACGCAAGCAAAAATACATTAAAAGATTTATGTGACAATACTTATAAGGAAAGCATTACCCCACGACATTGCAATTTAAATTCATATATTCTATTAGTGAACATTAACGGCTATATTCAATCAAACGCACGAATCCCTCGATCGATACGCCCCAAAAACCGCCATTAAAAATTCAAACCTTCCAAACCGCAGCAATTATCATTTCTCAAGCCATCCAGCCTCGCCGTCCAATCGCCTCCCGAAAGTGACTCGTAACGTCAGATTAATAACCCCGTCAACGCGCGATCCATCAATCGGCGCGGAATCGTTAACCCATCCATGCCCCGAGTAATCAAATTTACGCTCGGCGATAAATCCATCGCGCCGCATCGAGGCGACGTGTCCCTTTGAGCGGCGCGTCGGAGGCGTGAGCCTTCGGACCCCTTTCGAGGGGGGGGGGCGCTGAATTTTCGGGGCGCGTTGTGCACCGTCGCGGGACGTAAGTGCTCGACTGCCGCGGTTTTGCGTCTCGCAATGAGCGGGAAATTTGCTTACGCAAACACGGGCGCATTGACGCGCGGAGTTTGCGTTGGGCTTTTGAGCTTGTTTGAATGTTGACGCGCGTGACTTTTCGAGGTGATCGGATGTATTGCTTTAATTGTGCGACGCTCTTTGGGGGTTTGATGTGGGCACGAGGATTGAAAAGAGAATTGGACTTGCTTGAGCCGATGAAAGCGTTTTTTATCGGGAGAATGAATATTGAAATGGACGATGAATATTGATACTGGGAGAGTCGCTGAATATATGTATTATTAATATGAAGCAATTGAAAGAATGTTCATTTGTCTAGCTCAATGTCTTACTCGAACAAGAATCGTTTATTTAATATGAATATTTCTAATGAAAAATATTTTACTCAATTACTTTATTTAAATTCAGCAAGCAACGTATACAAAACCATCCAACATTTGCACGTAAACAAACTCGTATTCCATACAATGAGATCAATCGAATGATGTTCCACATTTGCTCGAGAGGCCAATGATTCGATATTCCACCACATCGCACAGAGAAGCGCACAATGACCATTCCCGAAAAAGCAACCGCCTCGGCGAGCCCTCAGAATTCAATCGTCCAACCCACGAAGCTCATCACATTCATTCCCACAAGCCGCCGCATTGACTCGCGCATTACAAATTACCACCGTTCTATTTCTCACTGTCCACTCGGCCGGGCGGCTCCGCGGGCCGTGAAAAATCGTCGAGTGCCGAGCCTCCTTGCGGCGCGCAATGGACAACGGCCGCGGCGACGATTTCCATGACAAATGACGTCCACTCGACAATGGGGCGCGAGCCCGGAAAAACTGAGCTCTCCGCACCGCCCGGCGGGGAAGGTGGGCGCGATCGCCCGTCGCTCTTGAAAAATCGACGGATTTCGCGTATTGTGCGCGCGCGAGTCCTCTCTGCTGTAAGAGGCAGTTGGCCTCAGGCGCGTCCCACTCATTTTTTTTTTTCTCTCTTCTCCCGACTGCGGATTTTGCGCGTTTCGCTCGCGAGCGGGAACGTGTGCGGCCGTGGGTTTCGTTTCGTGTGAATGGGGATGGTCGATGCTCGTTGGACGTGATTTTGTTTTGGGAGGGAAGAAGAACGGACTTTCGCTCGGACCTTGTATTATTATGTACACAAACTTTTCCGACACTCGAGCTTTTGGATTGCCGGAGACGTGAAGTAAATTATAATAACGAAGCTAAGCGTTTTATAGCGATTCAGTAAAATATAATAATTTTTTATTCACACTTATATAATGCCTTTCAAATTAAGAAGATACCGTCGACTTCCACCCCTAAAGATGAAAATCTCCCGCCTTCTCAGCACCTCGTCAAAAATGTCCACTCGACAACTCTCATCCGCGCGCAGCCGTCCAGCAGAAGTCAGCCCTCGCGCCAATAATCGCCGCAAATATTTATTCCGCTCGTCAGAGTCGCCGAGACCTCCGCTCTCAAAACAGCCCGGCGTCTCCCTTCCGCGATCTCGATCGCGTCAAAACGGACACTGCCGGGCGCCCCGCCGCGCCGAGGAAATTAATCGCCGTGCGGCTTTCGAGGAGACTCGCTCCTTTTCCCCAGCCGATCAATGGGCCGAGGAAGGCGCCGCGACTCGGACAAATCGCCCCTCCTCGGTTTTACGGCCGCGCGCGCGCACGTCAATCGTCCTCAAAAATTCCCCGACGCGAGGCGCGTCCCTGTGTACACAGAAACACGCGAGGATTGTCGGCTTCGATGGACTGCGAAGTGTACTGCGTTGCTTGGTTTTTTCTTCTTTTTTTTTTGGGTGTTTTGTGCGCGGCGCGCATAAAAACGGAGGTGACGTGCGCTTATACGATTTATAAGGGGAGGTGATGGAACGCTGTCATTATTTAGAGATTCAGATTTTTTTGGACGGCCTTTTGGAGGCGCCGAATTAATGGGCGAGTTTTTAGTTTGCACAGAGGCCTCTCGGGTTTTTTAAGATTGTTTTTTTTTGCAAAAGAAGGGTGTGTCAGTGGCAGTTCTCGGCGTTTGTTAAAAATGTTGCTACATTAAATTAAGGTTTTAGCTCATCGCTCCTGCGCTGTTATTAGGGGTTGTTTTTCGACGAAGGAAATTGAAAATGAGTATTGATTGATTTTTTTCTTCCTTTTTTTGAGAAGAATGCAGTTTAATAAAAAAGTTTTTTCTTTCACTAGCGGAAAGCATCCTCGAGTTTCCGGAAAACGCGCGCTTTTTTTTTTAAATCCCTTCCAAGTACTTTGAAATCCGCATTTAACGTTGCGCGATTGCAGAGAACTCTATCAGATTCAATCTAAAATCCGTACACAACCTTCTCGCATCCCACTCCAGAGCCTCTCGAGCCGCATCCCATCCAGTTAACACATCAGAACCGATATCCGCCTGCTTCTCACTCCTCGTCCCCGGCGGTAATCCAAGCCGTCATCTCCGCGCTCGATCTCTGGAAATGGGACGCGACGCGATCAGTGGCTCGAAACCGATCCGAAGCCTCGCGACAGCTCTCCCCGTGTCCCCCGGCTGATTCCAATAAACCGTCGGGCCCGCTGGCAGCATCTGTCAAGAGGGTGCCGGAGCCGAGATCTGTCGGTATAATTGGGGCCCTTGCGGGCCCCCTTCATCGCCGCGTAATGGGGCGAGCGCGGGGGTGTCGCCGCGGCGATGAATGCCGACGACTTGAGAAAGGCGCGCGGAGGCGACTGTGCCGGGAGATTAGCGGCGAGCCGCTGGGTCACGGCGCGGAATGGACGCGTGCCCGGTACAGTCGCGAGGGAAATCCGTCGCGAGGTCTGAGCTGCTGAGACGGCGGCTCGTTGATTTTGGTTGGCTCGCGTTTAGGGAAGCGGCTATTTTTGATTGTATTGAAATTGTCGATGCACGACGGCGAGCTCTTTCGAAATCTTATTGCCGATAATTAAGCAGGCAATGATATTTTAATTCTGTTTGAGTTCCCGTCGGCGAATTGACCTTTATTTGCCGTTAAATTAAATTTTACAAAAAGATAATTGTTTACGTTTTTCCCTTGGAGAGCAGCACTGGAAAAAAAGAAACTTTCCATTTCGAAACCTTTCCAAAGCCGAGCCCTCGCCAGCGTTTTGACGCCGACTGTATTGCACATTACACAGCCAGTCCGAGAACGGCAGCCCGACGAAATAATTCTTCGTGTCCTTTTGAAGTGGGAGAAGCAGAGCGAGAGGGAGAAGAAAGGAGCGCGGGACGACAAGGAGCTCACCCCGAGCCTCGGCGGCACGCGCGTAATTCTCGAGAAAATTGTCGTCGAGCCGGAAGGTGGCCGCGATTGTTGCACGGAAAATTACGAGGGCCCCTCTTTCCCTCGTCGAGAGGAAGAGCTTATTTACGAGAGAGAGCCGATCTTATTTATCGATCTTGACCGATCGAGGAGAAAGTTGCGGAGGAGCGATTTTCCGTAATGTATGGGCGAGGATCTCCTTTCAATTCGCAGTGGACGCGCTCGTTTCGGGATAAAAAGAGCGGAAGTCGGGGGGTTTCATCAATCAGCGAGGGTGGAGGCTTTGGAGAAAGTGCTTTGCAAAATTTAATTGTTGCCCGGAGATGTGAAGACGGCTTAAGGAGAAAATAATGTTCCAATTATTCGGAGACGATGGTGATCTATGGATTCAGGGCGCTCGTTCTCGATGCTCGAAAGTAGTTGAACTTGGATTTTGCTTGAAAAGTCTCAAGACTTTGAACGGAGGATAAACGATTTCTTGCACTTACAAAAGACTTCATTTATCAGTGTCATTACGCCAAGAAAGTTTCTAATAAAGACATTTCATTGAAAAATAAAAAAAAATAAAATGACAATCTGGCGAAAGAACCAAATAGAAATATTACAAAAGGGTCAATGTCCAAGCCTATTAGCCTCGCCAAACGATCCTTTCACATTATAAAAAAAGCCTCGGCGTCCCCAAAACTAATCGGCTCACAAAAAAGCCACCGCTAATCGTTTTCCGCCTGACTTGCGGCCAAAACACCACTCCACCCGTCCCCCGCACAAAAAGCTAATCCCCGCGATCTCATCGAGCCCGCATTGCTTCCTAATTCCGCCCGGGCTTCCTTTCGCGTGCCGCGACGTCCTCCCTCCACGGGCGAGCCTCCGAAGAATCAGCGGCTGCGTCTTGCGCTCGCCGCTCGATCATCGTGGGTTAGGCGCCGCGGCGAAGAGTCTGACCGCCCGCCGGGGGCAGATGACGCGCTCCTCGAGGCCGGGGGGGAGAAGAGTCGTGTCGCCGTCGGGCGGGCAATTTTTCGACGGTAACCGCAAGAGGTCTCGAGGCTTTTGAGGAAAAAAAAAGGGACGACGTAAGACGTAAGACCGATCGCGCGCCGCTTTTTTCGGCTTGACTGACAGCGCTCTGCTCTCAATGGAATGACCGAGTGGTGGGCGACTCAATGGGAGAGGGCGGCACGTGCCTGCGGTCTGCGCGCATTGTGGATCCGGTCCGAGGCGGAGGAGGACTGTGTTTTTTCTCGAGCCGGTCGAGAGGGGATGAATGGAGATTTGTGGAGAAATCATAAGGATCGCGAGGCTGCTTCGAAGGTGTGGAGGCCAATTTTTTTTTTTGGGGATGGGGAGAGGGTGGAGTTGCTGGGCATAAGGTAGTGAATTATTATTAGGACTGCCGAGCAACTTTAATTGAATACCTGAACTATTTGAATTTTGCAAGTGGCTTGATTTATTATACTTTTGTGATAAATTTATCTGCGGATTGTCTTGATTAAAGTTACCTTGCGCTTGAGGGACTATAAAACACGTTTCACTGAAATATTATTCGTAAGGGCTCTCTGATAAAGATTATTATCAACATACAACACGTAAATTATAATTCTGAAATACTACAGTAATGTACCAGAGAGTTTAATTACACGCGAATCTCATGTATGAATAATTTTGTACGATCATTAATTATAATTTCCAATTAATTATGCAATTTCAATAATAACCAGGACAACACTTTAATTCAATTTCAATGACGCGAATTTCTGTACTTACATTCGAATTCAATCGTTTTGAAAAAAACTATTAAAAAGTAAGCCTCAATACTCAAAACTCGAAAAAAAAAAAAAAAAAGAAAAACAAAACTCCTAATCCAAAAAGAGCATCGCCCCCTAAAACAGCGTCCCGCCAAAAGAAGCTCCAAATCAGATGAGCTATCATGCAGAGCCAGCAGCCGGCCGTAATGAGACACTTTATCCTTCATTCCCATTGTCCCCCCGGGGCAGTTTAAAAAGGCCCCGCGCGCTGCCCCCCCGCGGCCGCGCATTGTCATCGAGGGTGCGCCCGCGTAGTCTCGATTACACAATGCGCCCGGTTAATCAGATGCTAATTCCGGCCGCGGGAGAGCTAATAAGTTGAGCGCGCGCGCGAGAGAGGGAGAGCTTAAGACGAACTTACCGCGGGGCCCCTAAGCCGCGATTTATTGCCCATCAGTTGAGATATCATGACGAGCGCGCGCGGGGGGGGATTAAAAACTGATGGCGACGGCGATGATGGTTATGAGCGGATTTGCCGGCATTGTTCGGGTATGTTTGCAAACTCTCTTGCAGCGGGCGCTTTCCATACGATTGCCCGGGAGATGGCTACTGCGGCCGGGTTTATTATGTTATCGTTACGCGTTTATGGCTTTATTGGAAGGGCAGTTCTCGTTCGGGCTGTAAAGCCGAGCTTATATAATAGTTATTGTTTGCGCGTTACGAGCTGGGAAGTAAACTTGACGCAGCAAGAGCAGCCTCTTAGCAGTGCAATAATTTTTAGAGAGATGTTTGAGTTTCATTTGCGGCCTCGTACGCCCACTAAACAGTAATAAACTCTTTAAGCAGACGAGCTCGATTTGCAAGTGAAAATCTTTAACGGTAAGCAGCTCTTTGCACCACGAATTAGCTACGGCCACGCTTCCAAAAGGCCGAGTTCGTATCTCGAAAATCGGCGAGAATCACGGGCCATCGCTCCTGGACAATGAAGCGCACATCACCCTCCAAAGCTCGGGCGGGCCACTCCAAACCGCAAGCGGCTCTAATCGAATCGCGCGAAAAAAGAGGAGCGCTCCAAAAAGAGCCCCCGGAAATATTCATTCAACGACGCCCCGGCGCATCAAATCTCTGGCCGCTCGTCGTCCGGCGTTCAAAAAATCATTAAATTAGCTCATCTCCCCCAGTGTCGCGTCGGCACTTCGAGCCTCCGGGGAGTAAATCACGGGAGAGAGATCGCGAGTCCCCGGGGGCGAGGAAAAAGAGAGAGAGAAAGGCCCCGGGCACCCACTCCTCCACGCTCGTTCACTGCCCGATCACCCTCGGACCGGCGACTTGCCGGCTGGAGTGCGCGAAGGATTCCGAGGGTGGGTGGAGGATCCGGCGAGGTGTTGCCTTTGGAGGATTGATAAGCGGGGGGCTGTGGCGTTGGTGGCGCGAATTCACAGTCTGGTAATGAGGGAACGATAGTTTCGACGAGGGCTTTTTAGGCTGGATGGTTGGAAATTGATGACTTTGAGAGGTGGGAGTAGGTGGCAGTAGATTCGGAAAATGAAAGACGTTACTGTTTAATAATTAATTCTGACGACAGCAGTTTTGGCATTATATTAATAATGCAAAGCAATAGCCAAGAGAAGAACGTCACTGGATGTTTGCATAGTAATTGCGTTGCTGAGCAATGTTTAAATTGCCGTTGCAGCTATTACGCAATATTATCTTTCCTTTTCATTCTACGCGTAAAATATTTTTTTACTGTTTACAATAACCAAATTACGCATTGTTCTTACAAATGAGAAGCAGAAGGTCACTTCCACTACACTAATTTTTAAACGTTACTCTCAAACTGGCGAGTAAATATATGCGTAAAATATTGATTTTTTAGAACCATTTAAATTAGGGGCAGAGACAGTGCTCGCATACGATTTGCTCCGTTCAGCGGCCGGTTCCAAGTGTAAGCAACTGTTCGCGCTATTTTTACTGTACAAGCCTATTCATAATACTTCCAGCCTTCAAAAAAACTTATACGTACATTAATGAAAAAATGTTCAACAATCGTCTGCAAAAAATTCGCTCAGGTGTCAATCTCGAAAAAATCCAGCGGCGACCAGCCGCGCCGAGCTCGAGGTCGCGGGCCTCGCGAGTCGCGACTCGGCCCCTTAAACTCCGCAAATCGTTTCCAATTTCGCAAAAACGCTCGGGCCGAGGCGGGGTGCGCCGCGGCGGCGCGCGCGCGGGGGGAGGGTAGCGAAAAAGACAAAATTACAGGGTGAAAAGGAGCGAGGGAGAGAGCTCGCCGCTCGGTCGCACGCACACGCGCGCCTGCTGCGTGTGCGTGTCCGCGCGCGTAAAAGGAGCGGGGTGGGGGGAGAGCGTGTGTGGAGACGGCAGCAGCGGGCCAGAAACGTACGCCGAGGCTACATAAGGCCCCCGGCTCCGCCCCACCGCGCCAGTCGGGAGCCAGCCGTTCGGGTGTCAGCACACGTACCACTCGACGATGCGCGCGGATCTCCGTGAGCTCAGTGTCCAGCAGCAGCAGCGCAGTGTCGTCGCCTAGCTTTGCCGGCTCTCCGCGAAAGAAAGAGAGGGAGAGAGACGGAGAAAGGAAAAACGCGTGTGCGCGAGTGCCCGAGCAGCGAGAGACGACGACCGGAGGAGGAACCCGCCACGAGGAGAGCTGCCGCCCCAGCCAGTGAGTGTCCCAATTGCCGAGTTTTGCATAGCCGGAGCTCCGCGGGGCCGGGGAGGGGAGGCCACTTTTTTTCCCGGGTCCGTTATGTGGGGCAGGATCCTCCTCGCAAAAGTCGCCGCTCGTTTTCGCGGAGGATTCCAGGCGCGCGCGCGCGCCGAGCCGGCCCCGGGGAACCGGTTTTTTTCGCGGAGCCCCGCGCTCTTTTACTCTATTTCTAGTCTCCGCCGGCTAGTCCGGAGCTGGTTATCGCTTCGAGTCGGGATTTCGCAGGAGGCCCCGAGGAGGAAGATAGGATCGCCGTTACGGGTTTCGAGGTAGTCCCCATCGGCTGCTTCGCGGGCTTAGAAACAGATATAGAGGAGGGATAAGTTTGAATTTGAGGACGGTTGTGCAGAGTGCTCGTTGTGTTATGGTAAAGTTTTCAAAAATTTTTGCTTTTTTGACAAGTTAATTAGTCAGGTTTTTCGAAGTTAGCTTAATACATTGCAAAACTCGAGAACATTTTCAAGTGATGTATAAAATAAATTTTCTGTAATTTTGGAAAGGCTTGTTTTTACCTTGGCACGTGGAAATAAGAATATTATGAAATACCTGTTATACACTGAGAGAAAAGAAGGAGTAAAAATTACTATACTGTATCGTAACTTAAGATATGAGAAGAAAAAAAAGATTTTTACTAAACTGCATAGTAAATATTAAAGTCGAAAATTGTAGATACGAGAAGAAAAATAATATTTACTATTCATGAATAGTAAATATTATTTTTTCGACTTTAATATTTACTATTCAAATATTAAAAATCTTTTTTTTTCTTCTCATATTTCAAGTTACGATACAGAATAGTAATTTTTACTCCTCTTTTTCTTTCAGTGTAGATTAGAAATTATTTTAAGTGCAGTATTAATAAATAAACAAATAAAAGTTAGTAAAGTTTATTTAATTCAATATAAAATCATTTTAATTAAAGATCAGAAATTATTTTAAATGCATTATTAATAAATAAACAAATAAAAGCCAGCGAAGTTTATTTAATTCAATTTAAAATTATTTTAATTAGGCCTTCCATAAATTTTTAGTGAACTTCAACGCTCAAAAATTTGAATAAAACCGCAAGCTACCCAACAGGTATTCCATTCCTCGTTCGACAGCCGCGCATTGAAATCGCGCGGGGCTCTAATTAAAATGCACCTCGCCGTCTCTTTAACCCACACATCTCGGGCGCGCCCGAAACAATGACGCGCGCTTTCTCTCTCTCGAAACGCGCTCGAGCTCTCCACTCTTTTATCTCGCGGCTGCAATCCAGCGAAACTCGCGCCCCCGAGCTCCTGCGATTAGCGCTTGCTGTCTCTCGCGTTTTAATTGCGCGGACACGCCGGTGGGGGAACTTGGCGGGCGTATGATCGCGTCTTGAGTCGGATTTTCAGAGCCCCTCGGCGCGCCGCGCGACACGCTTTCTAAATTTAGGCGATTTCAGCGCTTGCTCTTCAATGGAGTTTTGACGACAATGTGGTGATTGCGCCTTCTTTCCCAATTTTCGTTCTTAAGAGGTTCGTTAATACCTTGCTTTAATTAATTGGAGTGGAACTTTGAAAAAAAACGTTCATTAGAGAAGCGAGAAAATTTGTAAAGTTTAATGAAAAGACTTCAGGACTAATTAAGTAGCTTTGTACATTTACTTTTGACAGAAATCATTTCGCAAACCTACTTTAGCTCCTTTAGCAGAATTTCAAAACTCTAACCGAGTCCAAATAGGTTTCCGTCATCGAGCCGAAAGCGATCCTTATTACCCCATTCTTTCTTCATTACCCAATTACACTCCCAAGCCGGCAAGTCACTCAAGCATCCACCAAGAAAAAAAAAAAAACCTTCAGCCGCCACTTCTCCCAGCTGCGAGCGGCAGCTCCGACAATTACACGCGAGTTTGCGAAGGGGTTCGGCACTCGCGAGGGGTCGCCCGCTCGAAACGTATCGGCGCGTGCGGCGCAGGCGAGCGTCAATTAGCCCCCGAGTCTCGCATTTGCAAGTCCGCGACGAATTTTCCCCGCGGCCGCGGCTTTTCCGAGCCGCGCGGCCACGTGCGGCGCAGGCGCTCCATGCAAATCATCGTCGGGGCGAGAGAGAGAGAGAGAGAGAGAGATATTGAATAATTGACGCGCTGCCGGAGGGAGCCTTTTTTCCGCGCGGCTTTCACGCCTCGTAATTCGACCCGCGGGACTCGGATCTTGATGGAAAAGCGGGTTAGAGTTGTTTTCCTTCCTTTTTTTTTTTTGGTGCTAAACTGCCGGTGCGTTTATTGCGCTGCGAGTGAGTAAACGCTTGTCCTTGATTGATGGAGCCGCGCCGAAAAAAGCATGTTTCACAAAGATAAACGGCAAAACAAACGTTCGCGAAACTGACCAAAAAAAAAAACATTACTCAGGCAGACGAAATTTAACGCGACCGCGCGCACGATGAATTCTCATCGGAGAGTGTCGAGGTCGCGCGCAAAGGGGCGAAGGAACGAGTGGAAAAAAGCGCGAGCGGGGAGATAAAGCGAGCTCGGAGTAGTGGATAAACGAGAAGTGTCCTTCGCGAGAGGCTCCCCCCCCCCTCCCCCGGCAGGAAAAACTCTTTCGACAACTTAGAGAGAAACATTTTCTCGAGAGCCTCGCGAGAGGGGACTCATCGCGAGCGCGCCTCGCTTCCTAAGTGGGCCTGAATTTTCTCTGCTCCTCTGCGCGTCTGCGTTTGCTTTCGTCCCCCGTCGTTCCGTCGAATTAATTAGACCTTCCTCCTTTGGGGAATCCATTGCTAAGCGACGACGCGACGCGCGTCCGCGCTCATTAATCCGCGCGAAAAGTGCACGCGCGACGGCGGGGAGCGCGCACAATGGAGAAAGGGCCGGCTCTCGAGGCAAGACCTTATGGCCACTCGTGCCGCGTACGCGAGGAAATCGAACACCGAATGCCGCGGCAATTAAAAAGCCTCGGGAGCGCGGAACAATAAGGACGAGTCCCGCGCGAGTAATCGATACGCACAGCAAACCCTCGAATCGTCGATCGACCGAGAAAACGAACCCTCGCCGGAGAGAAAAAGGCGCTCGGCGCGGTGATAAGCTCGCGAGTCGGCCCTCTTACCCCTTTCGCTCACTCGGGCTATTGAGCGCTTTGATTTCCGAACCCTCCGACACTTTTCCGAGAAGTGCCTCGGGCTTTTTGTAACCTTTGCCAGTTACTTTTTTACGTCGAGCTTATTTGTTATTTTTCTTGCAATTCGCCAATGATTTATTTAGAATTATGATGAATATTATACGCTTATTTATCAGTTCCACGAGTCGACAATTACTACTTATTTTTATCGCTGAATTAAAAAATTGATAGAACAGAAAGTAAGGCGAACCTCGAAAGTTAAAAGATCAATACTCGCGGCACTCTCCCACTGCAATAAATAGCTTACGCCAATAAAAGTATAGCACTTATCGATTTTCCAGCCAGTCCTTACGCATCGCTCACCCGTCAATAAAAGTCTCCGGCGTAAACACCCATTGCGATCCGGTCCCGGAGCCGATTAAAACTCGGCGGCCGGCTTTTCCCGGCGCGATCAGCCTCCGCGGCACAATGCCCCGGCAGTGAGTTAACCCGCAAAGGGGAAAGGAGTCGGCTTTCCCGTGCCGCCGATAAATCTCTCTCACGGGGGAGTTTTCGAAAATAGAGAGCGAAAGGGGGGGCAAGTCTCTCCGTACGAGCGGCGCGCGCCGGGCAAAATCCGAGCGCGGCACGATCGAAAATTTAAGGGAGCCGATCGAGCTGCTCGCGGGGATTGAGGGATGAAGTGTTGGCCTTTTCGAGGCTTGTTTTACAGATCCGATAAAGCGAGGGATTGTTTTCGACGCCGGGGGGGGGGGGGGAAATGTTTTCTGCGCAAATTCAACTGTCGATATTTAGGTTTTCGATTTATAAAAAAGAAGTGGCGAACGTTACGCTCTCTCAAACCGAACGCGCAGCGAATTATTCTGCGCAGCTTGAAAGCAACAATTTATTACTTTCATAGAGGAAAACTAACAAGTTTTAAGCTCCGCGGCCCGCGCTCGCAAGAACTCGTCAGAAACATTTAAAGTACAAAGGAATGCACTCCGGCGCGCGAAGCCCGGCAAAAGCAAAAAGCCTCTTAAAAAGTTCGCTCCTCAAACTCCCGAGCTCCCGGCGGCGCATCCGGCGGCGCGCGCCGCGATCCACCTTACGAGCCCGGCCTCTCCCGGGATTCTCGGCCGGCGGCGAGGGATCCGCGCGACACGCGCAGGGGATAAAAAGGGGTTAGGCGGTGGCGGCGTCGGGAGAAAAAGCCGCGTGATTTGTTGGCTTTCCCGCGACGCCGCGCCGTCGAGTCTCTCTGTCTCTCTCTCTCTCTCTGCCTCGAAAGGAAAAGGGGGCAAACAGCGGCACGCGCTCGGGCGGCATTGTTTTTTCAAAGAGTCGGTCGATCGCTCGTCTCGGCTCGATCTCTCGGCCAGCTGCACTGCTTGCAATCGATGCCGCGCTCTTTGTGCGGCTTATCTGGGCGCGCGGTGCTCACTTGCGCGTAAAAACTGTTTAATCGCTTCGGCCGCTTTGTTTCAGTACAATGCCGGGGTAAATGGGCGTCGGCGCGCTGGAGAAAGGGAGGCGCTTTATGAAGACATTGATGCTAGCATCGATCTGATCCTCTTGCGAAAGAAGTCGAGTGTTTTGGAAGTCAATGCGGCTCGTTTTTTAATCAAGGAAATCGACCGGCATCTGTTCGAATTGCAGAAGCTTCAATGTTCCAAAGAAAAGGATTGAAATACTCCCGCTTTATACTTGAATAAACATTAAATTCAACGTCCGAAATTAACCGTACAAGATGAAAAATTGCAAAGCCTAACTTTCCTCAACAAGATCATTATCAGGCTCGTTATCGCTCTAAAGCGGCGAATCCGCTGCGGAGTCGAAGCTCCTCGAGCCCGGCCCTCGCTTCTCGATCCCGCGGCATAATTGCTAATTAAAGGATCTCAGCGGCGCGTCAAGTGCCCTCGAAACCCGAGGAGGGACCTCCCCCGGCATATCGATTTCCTCTTCCCTCGCCGCAAAAATCCCTCCCTCGGGCCGATAAGCCCCCTCGGATCGGGGCCAGTGTCGTGCCCGCGGAGCGAGCCGAAAAGCGTCTCGCTCTTAGCCCCGGCGCACACATCTGTCCGCGGTGCTCTCCGCAACCGTTCCCGGTGTGTAAAGAAGAAAGCCGGAGGGAGAGTGAGAGAGAGAGAGGAACCCCGTAGCGATCGTCTTCTTCGCGAGAGACTCTTTTTACCCCCGTTTTGCCCCCGACGACGGGGCCGCCATTGTCGGGGCTCCGAAATCGCGCGTGCGAAACGAGTATGAATATGCACCGAGTCGTTCAACCCTCAGAGCTTTCCCTGGGAACGAAGAGCGAGCGAGCGAGAGAGAGAGAAAGAGAGAGAGAGAGAGAGGCCGAGTGCAGGTGTGCTCTAAATAGCGCCTCCGAGGCGCTTGGCCGCTTTGTCTTTTCGGGCCTCGCGAACGATTGAGCTTCAATTAGGCGATCGAGCAAGTGCCGCCGGAATTGCCGCCGCCCCGGCGGGAGGCAGACGGCGGTCGGAGGCGCACGTCGATAATGCTAATGGTCGCCGCTGGGTTTAACGAGCTCGATTCTTGCCGGCTACGAGCCTTGGGTGGCACTGGCTCTTTCGTCTAATTGCGCGATTCACCTCCGGCTCGCCGCCGTTGTCGTGGAACGAGGAGCGAATTTGAGAGGCATTACGAGTCCGATTGCTTCTTTCAAAAGTTTAAGCCACGGCCTCTCGCAGTGTCCTCTTAATCAAAGAAGAAAACAAGCGTGATATTTTCGCGAAAACAGCTGAATCGCGCGCTTCCTTTTCCCTCGAGCGACTTTCCTGCGCGCAGCCCCGAGCACGCGGTGCCGCCGTATTCCAGCCTCCGTGCCGCTCGGCTCGAAATTCGAGCCCCGAAAAAATTCGATTTTCGGCACCTGGGCAGAGAGCCCGCCGCGTTACAATGGGCCGCACGGGGGCCGCCGACAATAAAAAAACATTTTTCTTCGTCTCTCCTTTTTTTTTTTCTTCTTCCCTTTAATGTAAACGCGCGCGCGCACTCGTCTCCGCGGCCGTTTCCTTTGACTCGCGGACTTCTTTTCTCGGGCTGAATTGTAAGAGCGTGACTCGGCCCTTTTGTTTCTGCTCGAGGGCTCGATCGGGCGGGAGGGGCATTTAAATGCTCGCTTGTTTCTAGCATTCACGAATTTTGGGGCAAGCGGAGGGTCGCAGTCGTTACTCCCGCCGCTTCCTGTAAACAGGACGGCGAAATCCTTTTTTTCGGAGTACTCGGCGGCTCGAGCAGTTGCCGTGTTTTCGGTAGAGAATCATGTCCAATTCAGATTCAAGGTTGTACATCAAGCCTCGCTTGTCGAGACACGGACACACCTCTTTGCGAGCGAACGACAACAGGTATTGCCCGACAGCAATTACCTCATCCCCCATAAATTACGCCAGCTTACACTCCATAAACTCTCTCCGATACAGTTTACCCGAAAAACTCAAGCCCCGCAATAAAAGCGTATACATAACCTCCTCGCGAATCCGGCGCGTTTACGATCTCGATCCACCGCAGCAACACACATCTCCTTGCTTTTTACGCGGCGCGCTCTCTCTCTCTCTCTCTCTCTCTCACCCCATCTTTCTCTCGCACCTCTACAAAAGTGTGCTGCTGGCTGCTGCGCCCTTGCCAAAAAGTCCCTCGACTCGACGGCGGCGCACAATGCCCGCGTACGTCGGTTACTCGGTCGGGCTCCCTCCTTGCGGGGCCCGAAAAATGGCCGCCCGATCCGGTATAAATCAGGGCCCGAAGGCTCTTACGTAGGAGGGAGAGGCCCGACGACAGCTCTCAATGGGTCCATTTTTTTCGGCCGCTCGCCTCGCCAATTCTTCCCCGGCCGACCTTTCTCTCCCGAGCAGCGGCCTGTGTTTGCGCGAGATCTCGGGCAGAGAGAGAGAGAGAGAGAGACAGAGACTTCACCTGCCCTCGCCCTCCCCCAACGAAACCCCCTCGAAAATTAAGGATTCGATATGCGAGCCGCGCTGAAAAGTTCGAGCAGTGACTGACGCCTTGACTGACGCGCGCTTTTGCGCAGAGCTGCTTGTCGAGAGAGTCGAGGGAGGCTGGGTTTTGCCGTTTTAAGGAACGATTGATCAAGCTAGAAATTCTTTGGCAGACGGATTATATTATCCATAGTTTGTTTTACAAGTCGAAGAAAAAGTCGGCATTCTACTCTGTTCATCGACAAGCGTCCTCTTCGCAATTTACAAATCTATCTATATCTCCATCAATTCCAACGTGCATCAAGCGCGATCTCAAAAGAGCAAGGCTCCCGTGAACAACTCCAGCGGACAATCGTCACAACCGTCCGAGGCGTATTCCGAGAAAAAAAAGCAAGAAGTATCGCGCCTCGAGCGCGCATACCCCTACACGAGCTCTCATTCGCGAGGCTCGGCTCGATAGCCATCTCGCTTCTTTCTTCGGTCGACGCACGCCTTCGTGACTTTCTCGACCTCTTGCGTATCTCATCGCCATCTGCACCTTCTCTCTCCTTCGATTGTCGCGGCGGCGCCTCGGCGTCCCCTTATCTGCATCTCCTTGTTCTCCCCGCGCCCCTTCGTCGGATAATTGCGCGGCGCGCGCGGACGTCAGCGCCGTGTATATACGGATTCGTCGAGCGAACGCTCGCTCGTTGCGGGAACGCCGCGGCGGAGGAAGAGACAAAAGGGAGAAGGAAGTCAGGGAGCTGAGAAAAAGAGCTTCTGCCCCTTCGTAATTATATATATGATCTTGGGGCCGGCGTCGCTCCCCCCCCCCTTTAATCTTGAAAACCACCCGCTCAAATTCCCCCGAAGGCCATGAGACCTTCCACCCTAATGCGCGGATGTGTGCCCGGGCCAACTGGATTTTCCACGGGCAACTGGATTTGCTATTGTCGGCTGTTTCATCTAAGTTGTAGTACAAACCAGAAAAGATTAGGGTGTACATTTTGATTTTCTGTCGGTATACACAAACAAGAGATGGAAAATGCCTCGTTCTTGGCGAATTGTATACGGATTGAAAATGGCGCTGAAATTTTTCTGTATTAAAAATAAAATAAGGAACTAAATCAATGTCTCTGACAATAATTAAATTTTTGACCCCACTGTAATTCAATTAATTGAAACTGCCGCGCAAAAAGGGGGCACTTTCGAAGCTCGCCAGAAACGTTTACTAAAAAATCCCAGCAGAACATTAACGTGAAAAAGAAGACCCCGCAAAAAAAAAGAAAAAGCAAAGTAACCAAACCGCTAGACAAACGCAAAAAGCAGCAGCCGTTCCTGGTAATAAAGCCATCGTCCCGTAGAACGAGCGCAACACGCGTAATCCTCGCGCGTCGTCACTCCTTGCGGCAGTCCTCAAGGCAAAGGGGGGCGCGGATTGCGCCGATCCATCAGGTAGTAGGCACGAACACGCCAGGAGAGAGAGAGAGAGAGATAATGCCGTCGACCTTGAACCAGAGGCAGGCATGCGGGCCCTTTTTCACGATCACTCCCGTTAAGAAAGGGGGTTCCCCGGCCCTGACTCGCGCTATACATAACTCGCCGGGGCGGCTCGTGTCTTCGAGGAGCTCATCGGGAATTGAAAGAGTCGCCGGTATTTTTAACCCCGGGACCGATCGATCGCGCTTTTTGCGAGGAGAGGCGAATTATTGAGAGAAGCTTTTCGGCCACTCGGGTAGATGGGATGAATCTATTAATGGCTGGAAAACATTGTTTTTGCCGGGGACTTAAAAGGGAGCGAGTGAGCGATGCGCCGCACTTCCTTCCCTTCGGGCGAGTTTATTTGAAGAGAGATTGTTTTTACGTCTTCTATCGCCCTCCGAATAAATGCATTCGTTCTTAGGTAAAAGGTATGTAATTCAAGCGTACGCTGCGCATCTGGGTCCACTCGAAAGCCGCATAAAAATCCGTAAAGTACACGCGGTAATTCGCGCGATTGATAGAGCCTCGATTGCCCTCCCGAAAAACTCCCATTTCCAGTAAAGATTTACACCGCGTCGCGAATCCGCGCTTACACACGCGCGATCCATTCCCTCAACCCGTCAGCGCCGAACGAGCAATAACACTCGAGCTTCCCAAGTGCCTCGCGGCAAAAAAGCAGCCTGAATTATCCGTCACGGCGAATCCAAAAAGACCGTGCCGCGCCTCGCGAAAAAAAAAAGGGGTCGGGGCCTCCGCCGCCGGGCGGAACTTCACACGGCGCGGCGCCGCGCGGCCCATAAATCCTGCGGATTAGTCGCTCCTTACGGAAAAGCGAAAATCAGCTTTCCCGTAAGCGTTACAAATGAGGTCCGGTGCGCTGTATTTGCTCGCCTCATCGACAAAGGCTCGGGAGAGCTCTTCCAAGGAAGAGAAAGAGAGAGGGAGAGAGAGAGAGAGAGAGAGAGAGTCGGGCCAACCGTCGCCGATCTATTTTATTCGCGCTCCCATTCTTCCCGACAATGGCTTAGCTCTTTGTCGCGAATCGCGAGAGCGCACGTGGGGCTCTTCCTTCCTTCCTTCCTTCTGCCCTTTATCTCGCTGTGTTTCGGGGAGCGAATCTGGAGCACGAGGGTTTTCGTTGCCGAAGGTCGGGAGTGCTGCCTGTCTCTCTCTCTCTCTCTCTCAGTCTCTTTTTTAAGGGCCGAAATGTTCCACGGTTTATGGAAATTGTATGGGACGGGACGCCGGCGTTATTTATGGGAGAGAGGCTCTTTCAATTAAACGTTATTGGTCATCTTTCGAGCGCCGCTGCGGTTTGGCTGTTTGCGGGATGTCGAGGAGAGGAGTCGGACGTTTGCCGCGAGAGGTGTATCCTTTTTGGGGGAGAACTCGTTTTTATTGTTCGCGGGGCTTTTGGCATTGCGATTAAACGATTGTTGTAATGTAATCCTTTGATTCCGCGCGAGGATTCATATTTCTTAAGGCTTATTCATAAGCGACATAAAGGAGCGTAACTAATACTCTGAATAAATTAGTCGATTTTGACCAGTGGCCTTTTATTTCGAGTCAGCATATTCCGCTTTGCATAAGTTAGTGACAGTTTAGCATCCCGCTTAAGAGAATTTTATTTACAAAATCGTGACGTTAATATTGCATTCTCAACCTGTACTATCAACGCATCAATAGAAAAACATTTTGTAGCCCCCGAGCTGCGCAACAAGCCCCCTACTTACCACCGACCGAAGGCAGAACAAAATCATCCTCGGCGAAATCCGATCCCCGAACAATTACCGAGAATGCGACTCCCGGCTAATGACATTCCGGCCGAGCTCCGAATCCGCAGCGGCAGCCCTCGAAGAAGTATCTCTCCTTCCCAGCGACGAGCCGTCCCTCTCTTTATCGTTAATCAACCTCGGGCTGTTCCGCGCGTCTCTGACCTTGCCGTCGTGCATCCCTCTCTGCGGAGTACGGCCATTCGAAAAAAAAGGGAGCCGGCAGCAACGGTCGTTCCCATTTTCCTCGCTCGCTCTTCTTCCTCTCTCTCTCTCTCTCTCTCTCGCTCTCCATCCCCTCTATTATACCTGGGAAGACACTCGGCGCACAATGCGATCGCCGATGATAATTACAATACGCGGCCTATTTTGTATATAAAAAGCCAAAGGGGGCCCCAAAGGGTTGGCTCTGTGCGAAAATCGGCTCGTAAAACGCGGCCGTTGCGAGAGCGGCTCGATTTGTTTTGACCT
>JAWWEM010011151.1:0-25199 GCA_035582935.1 Ormyrus thymus | reverse complement strand
TAAAACATAGTTACATTTCTGTAAATATATATTTTTAAATACAGAATTTTTTTTTGTGACTGTACCCTACCCTTAATAAATAAAATAAATTAAAACTATTATTTTGAGTCAACAAGCCAAGTGACCTCACCGGTCCAGCTTCGACCAAAATAATAAAGCCAACAAGCCATGTGACGTAACAGGTCCAGCTTAAAAGCAAAATTATTAAATTCTCCCGAATGTCGAGGGGGGGGGGGGCGTACAAGGCAGGAAATCGTAAAGACAGATCGGACTAGCTATCGGCACATGTTTCAACCTTCGCGATGCGGGAGGCCGGTTACCTCCTTTCTGAATCGAAAGACCACCTTGCGCCCCATCGCAGCTATTGTGCAGTAGCACAGGCTAAAACGGGGATTAACCACGAAGGTCACGCGTTACATGACATACTCTTTGTTGAAACTTACCTTGTAATTATCGTTGACTGCTTTCAGCTTTGTATTTATTTGCTCCTTTAATTTTAATTCGCTTCGTTTTATTTATAAATATTTTTTATTTGAAATTATTTTTTTTAATAGATTTATAGTTTTGTTTATTTGAACTTGATTTATGCTTTATACTTGTTTATTTGAAAGGTTTATTAAATGGTTGTAAAATTTGATTAAATTTAATGTTTGATTTATTTAAAGTTTTTCGAGTGAATCTAGTACACTAAATCTCTCGAGCTGCCACACTCTCGAAATTTCCTTATTAAATTTATTTGGGCTCCAAGGCGGGGTAGAATATTCCTTGCGGACTAATCTTACACAAGGAAAAGGGGACATGGGCGGAGTGACCGTTGGAAAAATTAGGCGGCTCGAGAAACCGTTGAGAAACCCTTTCTCTTGCTCGCTTTTCCTTTTACAATTTTATTTGTTACAATTTATATTTATTTTAACTTAAAATGATCCCCGTAGATTATTGACTGCTAGGGACGTATTATAATCTAGATAATTCTTAATCACTAAGTGATTGAAGCTTTCGAGGCTTTTTATAATTTTTAACTTATTATCTACTTAACATAAAACTTTTACGCTTTCTAATTTATTTATAAAGTTATTGATTTTCGTAATTTATATTTAGTCATAATTTTACTGTTAAAAGATATTATTTAACAGAGAGTTTACTTAATTTAATTATTAATTTTACCTATAACTATACGGATACTAAAAGAATCAAGGCAAAAAGAAAGGAAAGCTAAAGTTGACTACCTGGGGTAGTTCCTAAACGATAGAAAACTTGACTTGCGACGGTCCTTCTTCTTTTTTTAGTCGCGCGCTCACAGGATGCTTGTGTCCAAATTTATGTATCCTCTTTTTCAGTTCGTCACTGAATTCCAAGATTTTTTGTAACGGTTTTCTGCCTTCTTTCCTTTAGTCTTTACCGCACTTATAGGATAAGGTGGTGGACGTTACATAATTTTATATGGATCAAATCAGTTAAAAGTATTTTTGTACTAAAATATAACGATTACGACAAAATTTTTTATCTTTTCTCATGAGATTAAAATTGTAACAATGAATATAACTTTAAAAAACATTTACTTGCTTTTAAAAAAATTCTTTAAATTTCATTTGAAAGATCAACAGACCGAGCATTAGCGAGGGAGGAATTACTGCTAGTATCGGTAATTAAAGAAAAGTTAGTTATCAACATGTATATGTTATCTACCCATAATGAGTCTATTAAACTGCACCAGCCATTACATCCTAATCGAGAAAATGCACCGTAATATCCACCGCAATAATTTTTAAATAATTTCTAACTAATTTATTACCGTAATAAAAATTTTTAATCACATTCGTCTGTTGAAAAATACAGGCTGGCTTAAATCTTCAGCTACACCAGCATCTGTTTTTCAACAAACGAATGTGGTTAAAAATTTTTACTGCGGTAATAAATTAGTTAGAAATTATTTTAAAATTATCATGTTGGATTTTCTCGATTAGGATGGAATGGTTGGTGCCCATTATCTACTCTAAATTCAATATTTTGCCACTCAATCTGTAATGGGCTTCTAACTAAAGCTTCGGTGAAAATATCAGCCAACTGTTCCTTTAAAGTAATCCATCTAACCGTAATCAATGAGTCGAGGACCACAAGAAGAAGAGCGAGAAGCTTTTTTCATCGAATGTGCAATAAGACTCCGTAACTGATTTAAATTTTAACTGATTTAATTTATTGTCGTCATGAATGTTAAAGTAACAAGTATTTTAAAATTTAGTTTAACAGAAGTGTAGATAGCCTAATTCTGAGAAACCTATTTTCATTTTAATTATAGGTTACAGATTACCCGTTGGTATCCCGTCGGTATCGAGTTCTGTTCTAATACGCCCAGAGATTTTCTTAACAGCTCGCAAAGAGAAAGAGGGCATAGGAAGAGGTCCTATTTCAGCTGCTCGCACGGTCCGAGCATGAACTCTTTGCTAATTTAAAATTTTGATATTTGAGCTGCACGAACAGACTGACATGCTCCGTAGTTTTAGGCATCTAGGTGTCGATTTAGCTTGAGGTGGTTATCTCCAAGTTCCGAGTCGTCGATGATGATGTGCCGGTGGTACGCTCCGTAATTTTCGAGGTCTAGGTGTCGATTTCACTTGGAGACGCTCTCTGAAGGCACTTGCTCGCCGATCATGATGTCGAGGTGGTGCGCTCTATAATTTTCGGGATGTAGGTGTCGATTTAGCTTGAAGCGATTATTTCCAAGTACCACGTCGCCGATCATGATGTCCTTGGTAACTATGTGGAAACTATGTGGGAAATATGTGGGAACAATGTGGGACCTACATGGGAAGTATGTGGAAAATATGTGGAAAATATGTGGAAAATATGTGGGAACAGTGTGGGGCCTACATCGGAACTATGCGGAGACAATGTGGGCTTTAATGTAGGAGGTAAAGTAATGCGAAGGGTTCAGTTATATGCTCATCTCGCTCCAGTTCATTTACATCGATAAGTAATTTCAAAACCTTTTAAGGCATCTTCTTTTTCTTTATATTTTTTGTGTAATTAGTAGTCGAAGATATTAGTGGATCCGAATGAAGAAGTAATCTTTTAAAAATATCTCCCATTTTTTAAAATATGGATGGAAAAACGCGGGCTGCAACGATATTATTAATTGTGCTGTACAACAAATAATATTAATTTGAGATTCATTGTTTGCACAATTCTATGTTTCAATTAAAAAGTTAATAACTAATGTTTTTTTTAATTCTTTCGAGTGTTTTTCGTTACTTAATATGTTATGAAAAGCATTCGCTCATCTCGAAATATGGTTAGGAATTAATGGTTCAATTAGCGTTTAATATTAATACAACTTTATTTTTCGAAGCTAACATCTAATGGTTCCTCGGGCTAGGGCTCGGAGAGGGAAACCATTGTGAGGTCGGCTCTGATCACAGACTCGCACCAAAACAACTTTGCACTCTTTCTTTTCATGCGTTGAAGTGGCGGCAACTGACTTTGTCCAGTATGGACTGCGACAGCCGGCACCGTCGTAATCATCCGCCCTGGAGTGATGTAGGTCGCTCGCACTCGGACAAACTTGCACACACACAAATAAACAATAAAGAATGAAAGGGCAATCACGCACACGAAACACGAGTCGATGGTAAATAGTAAGAGCTAGAAGCTACGCGAGCAAGAAAAGACCGTTAAGTGAATTACAATTTAAATAGCGATATGCTCTAGCAAAACTATCGATTGAATACCTCCGGCGCGTTTGAGATGAAGCATGAGAGTGGTGGTCATCGTCTTCTCTGCCGCGCTTGTGGCCAGCGTGAGTCGCAGGATCAGCTGCCGCGCCGTTGCCGGTTTTACCTCGCTCTCGCTCCTTGTCGGCTAACAGTGAGTTTTCAAATTCATGAGATGGGTCAGGCCGCGTAACTACAGCTGCAGGTCTGTTACCTTCGCCGAAGGTGAGAGCTAGGATCATCGGTCGCACGCGGAGAGTATCATTCACTCAGCTTCGCGCCTCAGGAGCTCGGCGAGATGCTGCAGCTGGTGATTCGATGATCCGAAGTGCTGCACCCTAAAAGCCCGAAACCCACGTCTCACACATTCTTCCACACACACTCGCATACCAGTACGCTCGAAACCTACGACGGTGCGGCTGGACCCTCGTGCGTCGTTCCGCTGCGAATTTAAGCATATTTTTACATTCGCAACCCTGTGAAGGAAATTCCTTCACAATGTATTTGTGTAAATCTATCCTTTTTATGCTAGGCATAATTGGCCGATTCTATTAACATAATAATTTTTATTATAATACATGCATTATTAAATATATATATATATATATATTGTTTAAGTACATTACACATGCGTTATTTTATTGTTTTGTCACGTAAATTATATCCTAAATCGATAATTTATTACAAGTTGGGTGCTCGGACTACTCCGAATGTATATTAATTCTTAAAATTTACGTGCTCTTGCTCAGAGATACAATGTGAGGCTCGCTAGTCGTGTGCCTCAAACTTTCGCACTCGAGCGCCGAAGGGAAGACAAGCAAGACTTACACGCACACGTCTACACACACAGTCTTCTGTAACATATACAGTTACTTT
This sequence comes from Ormyrus thymus, assembly GCA_035582935.1. NCBI lineage: Eukaryota > Metazoa > Arthropoda > Insecta > Hymenoptera > Ormyridae > Ormyrus > Ormyrus thymus. The sequence goes on along the minus strand of JAWWEM010011151.1, from coordinate 20,616 downwards.
CACGTTTTGAATTAAAATTTCTTTTTTTGTTTCAATAGAGTTAAATGTTTTATATTAAAACCAGTGTGTCATTCACGACGTTCCCAAAAAAAGAATAAAAAAGAAACGCTAAATTCACGAGCATGATAAAAGCGATCATAGCTAAGTCGCGCGTGTACATTGGGTAATAATCTAAATAATTCGTTTTGCGATGTTGCAATTTATTTAAAGACAGTGCTGCCAACTTTAAAACAATTAGGAATGCCAATTTCAGGCATTACCAATTTAAATTTTTAAACAATTTTGAAATTAAAATAAAAAAAGTTCCAAAAACGTAGATTTTTCTTTGAGAATATTTTAATTATGTATAATTTTTATAGATATAATTACGATTTTTATTTTTATTTGCAATTTTTTGCAAAATTTATTGCACCACTTTATTCTATAATCATTCCATTAATTAAAAACGTTTGTAACTTCAAGAAGTGTTGTGAATAACATAACTTTTTTATGGTTTTTTGCTTAAAAAAGGCTAAATTTTTTAATAATTTTAGCTTAAAAGGATAGAAACAAATTTAATTATTTTCTCTTCTATTACAAACAAAAATTAAAGTGTAAGAATATATTGATTGAAAAGAAGTGGATTTTTCCTGTAAGATTTACAACTGAGTTTTAAATCATCAATTTAATTTGATCATTTTTATAAAAAATATTTAATAATAATAAAGCTACAATTTTGCCTTGCTTTTTGGCAATTTTGACCACTATGCGTCTGGGCTCAGCCAGCTGCGCACCTACTTACACCTCGTGCAGTCCCACGGCCTCGCGACAGGCTGTGGTATTACATTTGCATTGAGGAGGAGCGAGAAAAGAACGAGAGGAGGAGACAGGCTGTGCCCTCAGTTGTGCCTCGTAGGCGGTGGTACGACCTGTGTGACGAAGAGCAGCGGGAAGTGAGGAGTAGAGATTACCAGGCTGCGGCGGCTGAACTCGCCCCGGCTGAGCTCGCTACAGCTGAGTTCGCCCAGCCTGAGGTCGCCGTTGCTCCTGTGCCAAACGTTATCGCTACGCCTGAGGAACAGCCTCAAGAAGAAGCCGCTTCTGCCCAAGGAGAAGCCGCTCCGAACCAAGAACCAGCCGCTTCTGTCCAAGAAGAAGCCGCTGCCGTCGTAGATCCTCCAAGATCAGCGGAAGAGAAGTCAGCCAGCTGAGAACCCACGAGCTAATTGGAGCTCGTTTGGACGCCGCCGGGCCATTGCCCTTGTAGGGTTCTGACTTGTGATTGCAGCAAGAGCTGACAAAGGCCACCTCCCAAAGCGCAATTCCAAGCCGTTTGGGGAAACTACGTCGACCGCACTCGAACGGGGAAACGTTGGACCAGCAATCAAAGAAGATAGAGGTGATAGAGCTCCTGGAGACTGAATGCAAGGGAGTAGAGACTGAGGAGGAGAAACTTGTGAAGAAGAAAGAGGGAAAGCCCCAAGAAAGGAAGAGTGAAGTATTAGAGAAAATGGACGTAGATGTGACGGCCGAAGAGGGGAGCCGAAAAGTGCAAGAACTAGAGCGGTACGTAAATACCAACTCTCCAGCGTCTGTAGATCTCAAGTTGGATGAGACAATTCAGGCCATCGTAAAGAAGGAACAGCGGCAGATTCGTCGAATACCGCCCACGCGCACCCAGCCTGTCTTTAACATCCTCATCCTGGTGGAGACCCAGTTCGTTACGGAGTGTTTCGCCGACGAGGAGAATTGGGATGAGCCCGCGCCAGTAGCGTCAACGTCGGAAGAAGCGCCATCAAACCAGGCAACTTCGGATAGATCACGCTCGAGATCAAAGAGGCGACGCAGGAAGCGCAAGCATAATCCAAACCGGCATTTGGAGGCCGACGATTACACGTCAGACCTTCCGTCGTCGCCAAGGTCGCCGACGCCCGCAGGAGCACCTAACCGAGACCAAAGGGACGGCCACAGTGCCCCCTATGCCAGGAACATCCAGTCAGGGCACTCGGGGAGTAGAGTATAAAAGGCCGGAGTTTGAAGAGGGAACACCAGTGTTCCTCGAGACTCTAAATCGATTAGACGTGTGAGTGACTTCAAGTGCGGAAACAAAGTGAACAAAGCAGAGCATCATGCGCGAGTTTTGCGGTGGAGAAGTGTATTAAACTGGAGATCATTGAGATCAGCATCGAGAGCCGACCAGGACGTGAGACGGACCACCTGGAGTTAGCAAGAGAGGTAGAGACAGAGAGGGAGAGAGACAAGAGACAGCTGCCATCCACCAACATCATCTCCACGAGCAGCCGCAACGTCCATTGGAGTTTGAAAGTAAAAGTAAGCTCAGGTTTGCGTTTAATATTAGCGTGCGCCTTTGCGGTTGCGTTTCAAGTAGAGTAGAGTAAAGCGAGGGAGTACAGTCAAGCGCGCGAGCTCCTGCTCCTAGAAAAAATTGCACGAGTGACAGCGGTAGAGAAAGAGCGAAACGGTAGTACACTTAGGCGTGCAAGTTTCTGTTCCTAAAATGAGTTATACGCTTAGAGAAAAAGAGCGAGAAAGAGAGTCAGTTGAGCTTCTCAGCTCCTGCTCTTGGCGATGCAGTAGAGTTTAGGTCGTAGTGAGTAAGCGCTTGAGAGAGAAAGAGCCAGTCGAGCTAGCGAGAAATCGTCAGTTCTTGCTCTCTGTCGTAAAGCGATAATTATTGTTAGAGAGAAAATTATCGGGAGCTCTTTTTGTCGAGAAGAAATCTGATAGAATTTAAGCGAGCGAGCGAGAAATAAATTGTGTATTTTTCTATTTATTGTTAATAAATAAATTTGTTCCCGTAGTACTGAAAAAAGGTAACTAGTGTGTAGTTTTTTAGTTGTTATTTTTTCGTAATGATATCTCTACTGGCTGTAAAAAAAGTGGCTGTACGAATACTCTCAGTTACGGGGTATTCATCAATTTTTGCTATTTTCGGTAAGGTGCGTTTTTACACATAAGAATCGTACACGTAAACATTGTAAACAATTTAGCATGACCCAATATATCTATATATAAATTTCACCAATGTTAAATTGTGTACAATGTTTACGTGTACGATTCTTATGTGTATAAAATGCACCTTGCCCTATTTTCAACCCAATTTTGAATTACTATATCTCGTGACTGATTAGGAATTTTTGAACATGTCATCTCTCATTTTTCCATCTTTCAGAAGCTTCCAATTCATTTTTTACACGTTGCATTTCGATAAAAATTGTGGAAACATTTAAATGTTGCCTATTTTTCGAAATTAACTATATTGACACCCTTGTATTTTTTTTCATTCTTTTCCAATTTGACTGAAATTTTTAGGAAAGCTACATTTTTTTTGTAGAATACGATACAATTAGTTTGTTTTTTTAGTATTGAGCATCTTTATCCCAATTTAATTATAATTTTGGCAATTTATTCGCATTATACGTAACGAAAAGACAAATCGATTCTTTGTCTTTATTCCCGATTGAAAAAGTCCGATAAAGCCCGATAAAAAAAAATTCATATCAGGGCATATGCACCCAAAAATGATAAAGAATAAATAGGAACATATCAGTAAAATCTTATAGTTCTCTTACGTTATTATGAAATGATACCAGGATTCTACAAAAATTTCCTCTGCTTCCTGATAAACATAGGAAGCATATAATATTTTATAATATTCAGGTGTCTATCAAAACCAAAACATTCTTATAATTATTTATCGGGTACTAATTATAACGTAAGATAGAGATTTCTATTTTATATCAGAATCTATAATAAAAAAATTGAAAATCTATGTTATGCTTCTCAAGGATTTCTTTATACAACATTTATATCGGTTTTTGTAAGGAAAAAATTTATAATTTATGCTATGCTTTACAAGGATTTCTTTCCTCGATTACAATTATATATCGGTTTTTATAAGGAAAAAATTGAAACTTTATGGTATGCTTTACAAGGATTTCTTTCCTCGATTGCAATTACATATCGGTTTTTATAAGAAAAAAATACTATAAATTATCAATTTTATTCTTATAAATACTGATATGAAATTGCAATGAAGGAAAGAAATCCTTATAAAAAACATACTATAACTTATCGGTTTTATTCTTATAAATACTGATATGTAATTGCAATCGAGGAAAGAAATCCTTGTAAAGCATAGCATAAATTATCAATTTTTTCCTTATAGAAACCTATATGTAATTGCAATCGATGAAAAAAATCCTTGTAAAGTATACCATAAAGTTTCAATTTTTTCCTTACAAAAACCGATATGTAATTGCAATCGAGGAAAGAAATCCTTGTACAGATATAATCTTATTAGACTTTTACTTAGATAATTTTTCCCGCCTGGTAAGACGCAAAAATTTATATCAGTTTTTATAATGTTTTATCGGATCTTTCCAACCGGGTTGTTTCATAAATCGTCATTGATTTTATAGATAATCGAAAAAGAGAATATGTCAGAATTGAACATGAAAAATTTTGAAGTTGTAAGAGGTAAGAGAAAAATTAAAGCTCATTTAATTTTTACAATTTCTACAGTTTATAACGGGGTTCTTCCTCGGGAAATAATTGCTCAAATTAAATACAGTTAGATTTAACGCGAAAATAACGCGGTGTGGCTCGGACAACTCTGCGGCGACGCAGAGTACAATGTTGCCCGGTGCAAAGCTGGTATAACTCTGCTTGATACAAACGAGTTTATTATAGCGTGTGGGAACATGCCTCCAGCTAGCTTAGCCCCGATTCCTCCACAACGAAGTAGGCGGATAAGAGAGAGAGAGAGCTAGTCTCTTGTGCTCTATCGAATTGAGCTTAGCTTAGCGAGCGAATTTTGTAATAAATGTTTTGTGCTACGAAAGCAGATGGCGCCCATAATAGTTAAGTATTAATAGTTAATAAATTGTTGTTTAAGTTTTGTCAATTAGCTTGTAAATTTATTCGATTGCTTGCCTTAAAAGTCACGTACTGAATGGAGGGTCAACGAGGCTAAGGAGAGAACGATACCTAGAGAGTTAGCGCTTACAGTTGGTGATCGGCTCCTTGGTCAGTGGCTCCTCGGTCGTCTCGCTCGCTCGCCGTCCAGGACAAGGCCTTCGTAGTTGGAATAAATGTGCGGAATCACAAGGGAAACGCGATGCAGCAAAGGTGCACAGCGTAGCACAATTAACAAATGATTCGCATCGGTTGTCGCAGAAAACGCGTCAAAGGTCAGTATGATCAAGCTCGTTAATTAACCCATTAATGCCCATGGCCAACCCATGAGCCCGAGCACTTCGGAAGCAATGTAAAACTGGCCATTGGCTACAAATATGCAAGTATATGACCAAATTCCGAATTTTAAAATTTGTTTAAACAATTATTTTTTAAACAAATTATACAAAAATTCATTCTTTTGAAAATTTGACTGTGAAAATGGATTCTACGTTGAAAAAGGAATGACTGTTAGTTTTATGGTTATGCAATTTGTTAAATAATAATAGCATTGTAAACGATTAGTAAAGTAAACCATGTGTATGTGTATGGGCGCCAAAACTGAACAAAACTGAATCCTAACGAATGCTAACATGAAAAACTGAATGACATTTTTTAAAACTCTAACAGAATCCATTTCCACTGTTAGATTTTCAAAAAAATGAATTTTTGCATAATTGTTTAAACAAATTGTAAAATTCGTCATTTTGCCATATACTTGCATATTTATGGCTAATGTCCTGTTTTACATTATTTCCGACATGCTCGCGCTCATAGGTTGGCCATTGGCCCGGGGTCATTATTAGTTTATAACGCTATTATTATTTATCAAATTAGATTATCATGGAAGTAATAGTCATTCCTTTAGTAATTTTCGATGTAGAATCTATTTCTGCTGTCAGATTTTTGAAAAAGTGAATTTTGCATTATTTGTTTAAACAATAATTGTTCTAAAAAATTGCAAATTTCGGAATTTTGCCATATTCCAAAAGATTAGTATTTCGTACAATATTACAAGCCAGAAGGAGAGAATGTAACGAGGATTTTCACTCGTTACAAGTTTTATCACTGTTTTAGTACTTTCATGCTTTTTAACAAGCTGAATTTCACCAATTTTCACGAATACTTTTTGTAGTGAACTGCATGTGGACACACAAAAATCGCAGACAACTTACTTTGCCACAATCTTTTTTCTCAATATTCACTAACTTTAAGAATAAATAACAAAAATAATAAAATTAGGGTAAGAAGTAATTTTGACACAAAATTTTCTGCATTATATAGGATTTTATTTCCCTGAATCGAAAACATAAAAAATAAGATCTATTATTTAAAACTATAATCAAATAGAGCAATCCATTAAATAAGCAGGTAAAGTTGCTTAAAGGATAATAGTACATTGTGCAACAAGGGAAGAAAGTAAGCTATTTCTAGCGACGGTGTGGTGTTCTGCAGACGTCGGAGCTGCAAAGCTCACACAAGAGAGCACAGAGCAGCTGAGCCGAGCGGTACGATTTATACTTAAAACTCATCTTCAAAATGATGCAACGAGACACATACTGCATTTTTCTTTTAAGGAATTATAGGTTTTAGATATACGTTTTCATGATTCCAGAAAGTTACAGATAATTTAAAACTGTTTTCTTTATCTTAGAAAAGTTAAAATATTTTTTTATCGTTTCATGCCATTTTAAATCGACATTAGAACTAACTACCTTTCGTCGAGTTTAATAATTTTTTCAATTAAAATTTTGGTTAGTACTTCTTTACAAAATTTGTTGTTGTTGAAATCTTGTACGGTACGTAAATTTTCGATCAAAATGGGTCAAAACGGGTCAGAATTAAACGGCGTCGAATGGGTTGAAAGTCTACTAGTCGTCCACTTGATTAGATTTTTAATGAATTATTGGCTGAGTATCGAAGTTCAAAGAAGTGATCGAGTTTTGCCATCCATTAGACCCAGAGATTATGCGAAATAACCGATACTTCGCCAAAGTCCCGATAGCTAACATTAGACTAATAGCATTACTAGATTCCGGGGAGTCGAGGACTTATGTCGGTCCGAAACTAGCAGAAGTTCTCGGAAACGCGATTTTCGAGATTTCCGATGCTATCTCAATAGTGTTAGCCAATAAATCAGTAGAAAAAATATTAGGACAAATCTTGTTGCCTCTTAAGCTTAAGGGTACAACGAGAATTGGCTATTCGTCTCGTGAAATCATGAATTTGATATTCATATACACTACCAACAAAAGTACTGATAAATGACTCTCGATGCTATCAGAATAAAGACAGCGGCTCCAACATTCAAAAACCAATAACGAGAATTTCAGAATTATCTGTATATGAGGCAGATTTATTGAAAAATTTGTTAGAAGAATTTGTATCAGTTTCGGAAAATACACTAGAAGACACGCATCTCGCCAAGCATTCCGTTGACGTTTAAGGCAATAAACCGATTAAACAGCGGTACTATTCGGTGTCACCGAAAGTAAAAGAAGCCATGTACGTCGAAGGGGAAAAGATGATAAAAGACGGTACTATTGAAGCCTCATAAAGTGATAGGTTTAGCTCAATCGTAATGATGAAAAAGGCTAACGGTACGTATCGCTTCTGCCTAGAATTTCGTAAATTAAACAAAGTCACGAAAAAGGATCAATATCCTTTACCATGTATGGACGAGATTTTGAAACAATTAAGGGCAGCACCATACATAAGCAGCATGGACCTTAGCCAAGAGTATTTTCAGGTACCGCTAGAGGAAGATTCAAAAGAATACACGGCATATACGGTACCCGGTAGAGGTCTCTACCAATTTGCCAAATTACTGTTTGGCCTATCAAACAGTCTAGCTACATTTCAGAGATTAATTGACAGTCATAACACCGGACATGCAACCGCATGCGTTTTCTTATTTAGACGACATCGTCAAAGTTTCTGAAGCTGTTGAAGAGCACTTAAGCTTGCTGAGGAAAGTCGTGGAAGTTAGTCACGAAGTGGAACTCAGCATCAACCGAGAAAAGTTAGTTTTCGGGTGCAAAGAAGTTAAATACCTTGGTTACATTATTAATAAGGAAGGCTTGCAAACGAACCCGGACAAGGTAGCAGCCATGGAAGAGTACCCGGCTCTGTTGAACCTGCAACAATTAAGACACTTCCTAGGATGGCCTCAAGGTACCGTAGATTCATTAACAACTTAGCCGGAAATCAGCACCTCTAACGAGACTGCTGAAAAAGAACAAGTCTTGAGAGCGGAGGGAAGATCAATGAAGCCTTCTCTCTCCAATGTGACGTAAGTTCTTTTGAACTCAGTGCGGTACTGATGAAAAAGCAAAATGGCAAAGAAGGCTTACGCGAGCAGATCTCTCAACGGTGCCGAAAACAATCACTCCGTTACAGAGAATAAGAACCTCGCTATTATGTGGGCGGTACAAAAATTTAGGGAATATTTAGAAAGTTATCATTTTATCGTGATAACCCTGTTGAAAGAATCCAATAAAAATATTTATTTCGGATATTATTAGTTTTTGCACCAGAAAAAGCTTATGAAATCCATTCAAAATTTACTAAATATCAATAAAGATTCCTTAAATTACAATATAAATTTTTAATTAAAAATTTTCAGATAAAAAATATATCGTAAGTTATAGGATATTTATTGGCATTTTGTCTCTCCAAATGGATTTCATAAGTTTTTGCTAGTGCAAAAACTAATAATATCTGGACTAAATAATTTTTATTATATTTTATTGGTTTCTTTTAACTGGGTTGGGATACGTAAACGCATTTTGACAAACTTTTGAACACACTCGCAAACAAACGCACACACATGAACACCCACACACACTACTGTGGAGAGCCTGAAAACTTTCACGTGGCGTGTCCTCGGGTGGTAGATAGAGGAATGTTCTGTAGATTTGAATAGCCGGGGCGCTGCGGCGACCGGTGAATCTGTGTGACACCTTCCGAATACGTCTATGGGGTAGAGGGGAAGTAATATAACCTCCGTGAATCAACAGGTATACCCCATCTCTACATCCACATATCCTATCCTATAATCCTCCCCTTCCCCGATTCTCCCTCGCCACAGCACACTAGGAGTGCCCTCTGGCAGTGCTTTCCGCGATCAGTATTTAAAGGGCTGGTGTGAGCCTACTCTGCCGAGGTGGCAACTGTGACCGGGGAAGAGAAGTCAGCCACTTCGGGCCCTAATCAGGAAATCCGTATTAAGCATGTAGATCGGAATCGGTGCTGCCCCGGGCGAATGCCAGTTCGTCCGAGAGCTCATTCACGACACATTTCTGTGACTAGTCAGGACTGATTAAGAGAAAGCGAGGCTCCATCTGCTGGGGATAGTTAGGTGCACCACACGTGGAAACACCTAACCAAAGGATATAACCCTTTCGTTGCTATTTCAGCCTACCACTTTATGCACAATGCATTGGTAATTGTATTAAATGGAAAAGCAAGTTTCATGAGAGAAGCTGAGAATCTCCAACCAGATGATATAAACAGGAAGACGAAAAAGAAAACGCAAGAATTGAAACGGGTGAAAAGGCTGATCACCGAGCTCTATGAATTCGTTCAATCAAAGGAGAACGTACACAAGGAGGTAAAGAGCAGGCTCATCGCCCATAGGTACTGCATTCAATCGACTGAAGAAGAAGGTGATACAGGAGGTAGACTTCAGACTTTAGACACCAACAACGGTAACACGGGTATTTGCAACAATGTCTGCCACTCATTCCTCTACTCTGAGATGCTGGCAATGGAAGCAGAGGTGATGGTGATAGAAGAAACACTAATACCGAATTCCAGAATAAAAGGAGGAAGGAGGCCTGTGAAATGCTTTAAACGCTGGGCATTTGGACGTCTTGCAAGCAAGTGTAATAGTCTACTCAATCGATCCAACCTCTGCGCAAAATATGGAGTGGGTGATCACAAGGTTGCTGACTGCAAGAAGAAAGGCCAAGTGTATTCTATGTACTGAAAAGGGTAGTATAAAGCATTGTGCATACGTTGCTGGTTGCACCTGATGTCCAGCACCTAAAGATGCACTACAAGTGGTCAGCAAATAATGGAAATGAAAATGAGGATAGTGCAGCTCAACGTTAATCACTGCGAGACTTCACACGACTTGATCACGCAGATGGTAGGGGAGTTAAAGTCTGATTCGATGTTCATTCCGAAACCATATACAAGCATCTGAGAATACAGCTCTGGCAGCTGGATGGCAGCGCGAAGACCGTTATCTAGTCGTGTGGCAATATACATTCCAGGGTGATATTAACAGTTCATAAAATGGTTTCGTGAGAGCTAAGCTGGGCGGAATATATTTCTACAGCTGTTACGATCCACCTAGTCTGACTATGAACGAGTTACCGATTTTTTAGACCGACTGACTATGGATGTGAAGTAGCACTTTTCCGTGGTAATAGCTGGGGACTTCAATGCCTGAGCAGTCGACTCGAACAGTACGATGACTACATTAGACTTGAAGCGATGACTATATTAAGCATGATCTTAATGAACAGAGGGAACGGCAGAGGCTAGGCAACAGCGATTGCGGACCACACCTTTATGAATCTTTCTCAAAGGTCGCTACTCGTGGGAGGTTATGGATATCTATACCGCCAGCGACCATCGAATAATATCTGTGAAAGTGGCCAACGGGCGAAGAACCAAAACCACGCCTAGGAATTGTCTGGAAAGCAAGCGTCTTTGATTTTAGCACGTTCCGAGAAGCCTTGGACAATCTTCCGATCAATGGTAATAGTAGTAATAGTACTACGGAGAAAGCAAACGACATCACATCACCCCGAGAATGAAGAAGGCTTGTGACGCCACGAAAGCGTGCAACCACAGGCTTCCACCAGTGCATCAGTGGAACAGTGATATTGCCTCTTTGCGCAAAAGTACCTAGGGACAAGGCAACTGTCACAGCATGGACGGAAAATAGCCAACCATGCGGAACCGGAGAAGAAATACAAAGAGGTGCGCCGAAAGCTGAGGAAGGCCATCAAGCGCAACAAGAAGAAATGCTATGAAAAGCTCTTGACGAAGTTGATAGTGAACCGTGGGGTAGACCATATATAGTGGGAATGGCGATACTGAGAAGCCAGCCAGTATCATCGCCTAAATCCCCAACCTTCTAAAAAAGATAGTGGCGGAGCTGTTTCTGCAACAGCCAGAGGCCGATTTCTTAATCGAATGTCATGACGCGGAGACAATTCCGCCAGTGACAGAGGAGCAACTACTGGATCCTTGCGGAAGATTTGCAAACGCCAAAGCACCAGGCCTTTATGGAATCCCGACATAGCACTGAAAGCGAGTATAAATACAGTGCCAGAATTATTTATGAATATGTGCAACACGTACCTGCAGAAGGGAATTTTTCCATCTAATTGGAAGCAGCAGAGACTAGTACTCATGTCCAAGGGGTAAAAGCCCCCTGACGAACCCTCATCTTACCGACCGCACTGTATGCTCAAATGGAAAGATCAAAGCCATAGTCGAACCACAATTGGCCGACAACCAATACGGCTTCCGTAAACGCCGCTCGACTATCGATACCATTAACCGAGTCTTTCCATTTCAAGAGGAGCCATATCCGGCAAGAGGTGGGAAATAGGCACAAAGAAGTACTTTCTTGTGACGGCACTAGATATAAAGAATACCTTTAAGTCAGCTAAATGGGGCCGCATTATGGAGGCTCTTATAAAGATGAATATAACGGGATTTTGATAAAGAGATGTTTCTGTTGGCACGAGAAGAAACACAATTAGTTTGGTCAGCAAACAACAAAGCTGAGTAGGTGATCGATAACATCGCCTCGAGCCTTCGATACTGCTATGCCAAGAAAAGTAGCAAATCACCATAGATGCGAGATTGACTTTTAAGCAACATCTTGCCACAGTGAGCAAGAAAGAGGCAAAGGTTGGCGTTGCTCTATCACAATTGATGCCAAACGTAGGACGTCCAACTCAAAAACGAATGTTACCCTTGGCCAGTGCGTGACGGGATTCTGTCATTACGAGAGCAGTATTTATTAATATTTTGAGTAAAAGAAAATTAGCAAAACATGATAATGGACAAACATGTAGATAGATATTAGTTAAAGAAAGAGATATTAGACTTAAGAATTTGAAAAAGGCTTATTCCAGCGAGGAGAGTAGCGTATGATAGTATTAGTATGCGTGGGATGTAAATATTGAATGTAGAAGTGAGTGATCGCCAGAACGTAAACGTCAATCAACCAGCGATCAGTCCTTCAAGAGACAACGGCTGCGGCCAATTAACATACAATGAGGATCATCGATCAATCAACATGCGCCACGTCCAATGCTAAGGATGAAGAAGACCACCAGCGAAGAAGATGAGGCAGCCGTTATCGGCCATTCATTGCCTGTCCGTCGCCTTGAGTGGGAGTCTGAATTTGGTGTGATCAAAGTTCGAAAAGCATCGCACAGTGGTCATAATTGCCAAAATTATTAAGATATACCAATTGCTTATTTATATATACACTTTCAGAGTAGGAGAAAATTTAAGGTTTTATAGTTATTAAATATTTTTTATAAAAGTTATCAAATTAAATTTGTGATTTAAAATTCTGTCTATAATACTTTAAATTTTGTCTATAATAGAAGAGAAAACGATTAAATTTTTTCCGAACCTTTTTTTAATCAAAGGAATGATTATAGAATAAGGTGGTGACAATTTTGAAAAAAAGTGCAAATAAAAATAAAAATCGTAATTATAAAAAATAAAAATTATACATAATTAAAATATTCAATACCGGTGGTATCGCGACGATCTCAGTACTGCGGGGTATTTTACCGACATCGCTTTCGAGTGACGTGCCATGGATCTGGACGTGGCTTCGTTTGGATGAGGAGCGATGGCATAAATTACGTTAGCTGCTAGCTTACTCCGAATGAGGCTATCGAGGGCTTCCAATGTAAATTGGATGCTCTCGAGGATGCGACCAGAAATATTGAGGGTGAGCTGATAGTGGCCGAGGATTTTAATGGCAAGGCTCTCGAATGGGGGAAACCCCAGCCGGACTCCAGGAGGAGGATTTGTGAATGTACGTATCGCTTGATTCGGACTCCGTAAGTTGGAGGTTCTTACCCAACAAGCAGACAATTTTTTTTTTTAAGAAACGTTACTAATTTTTTAATATGTATAGTTATTTTATAATAGCATATTTCACTTATGCAATCTTACATTTATATACATACAGTCACCAGTAAGCAAATTTATAAATGTATTCGTGTTGCTTGATTCGGGATCCTTAATTTGGAGGTTCTAATCCAACAAGCAGACAATTTTTTTCTTTTAATAAACATTGCCTTATTTTAATATGAATAATTATTTCATTATTGCACATTTTACTTATGCAATTTGACATTTATATGCATACAGTCACCTGTAAGCGAATTTATATATGTACGTGTTGCTTGATTGGGGCTCCGTAAGTTGGAGGTTCTTACCCAACAAGCAGACAATTTTTTTTTTAAGTAACATTGCTTTTTTTAATATGTATAATAATTTAGTTATTGCACATTTTACTAATGCAATTTTACATTTATATCCATACAGTCACCTGTAATCAAAATCATAAATGTATTCGTGTTGCTTGATTCGGGATCCTTAATTTGGAGGTTCTAATCCAACAGCAGACAATTTTTTTCTTTTAATAAACATTGCCTTATTTTAATATGAATAATTATTTCATTATTGCACATTTTACTTATGAAATTTTACATTTATATTTACAGTCACCTGTAAGCGAATTTATACATGTACGTGTCGCTTGATTCGGGCTCCGGAAGTTGGAGGTTCTAATCCAACAAGCAGACAATTTTTTTTTTTAAGAAACGTTACTAATTTTTTTATATGTATAGTTATTTCACTATAGCATATTTTACTTATGCAATTTTACATTTATATACATGCAGTGAGCTGTAAGCGAATTTATAAATGTACGCGTGGCTTGCTTCGGGCTCCATAAGTTGGATGATCTGATAAACTGCCGGCCTATATATCCGATAAATTATCAATAAACGTAGTAAGTTTGACGGTATGGGGCCGGGGTCGCAAAATTTAATATCGACTATACTACCGATTTACATCCGGTAGATTTCCGGTCCACTTGCGATGCACTACCGGTAAACTTTTGGAACACTTGCAGTTCAGTTCTCAAAAACTGTAGGCCGATATATCCGATAAATTATCAAAAAACAGAAAAAGTCTTAAGTAAAGGGCGGAGGGGTTCAAAAGTTTAATATTGACTGTATTTCCGATTCATGTCCGGCAGACTTCTGGTCCACCTCTGATGCACTACCGATAAACTTTTGGAACACTCTACGTCCAGTTCTGATCAACTGCCGGCCAATGTATACGATAAATTATCAATAAACGTTAGTAAGTTTGACGGTATGGGGCACGGGTCGAAAAATTTAATATCGACTATACTACCGATTTACTTCCAGTAGACTTCCGGTCCACTTGCCACGCACTACCGGTAAACTTTTAGAACACTTTACGTCCAGATCTGATCAACTGCCGGTCTATATATCCGATAAATTATCAAAAAAATAATATGCCTGAAGGTAAGGATGGAGCGGTCGAAAAATTTAATATCAACTGTACTTCTGTTTTACTTCCGGTAGACTTCCGGTCCACTTCCGATGCACTTCCGGTAAACTTTTGGAATCCTTTAGGTCCAGTTTTGATCAACTGCCGGCCAATGTATCCGATAAATTATCAAAAAACATAAAAAGCCTTAAGAAAAGGGCGGAGGCGTCGAAAAATGTATTATCGACTGTACTTCTGATTAACTCCCGGTAGACTTCCGGTCCACTTCCGATGCACTTCCGGTAAACTTTTGGAATCCTGTAGGTCCAGTTCTGATCCTTTGCTTGCCTATATATCCGATAAATTATCAAAGACATAAAAAGTTAGGAGAATAGTGGGGCGAGGTCAAAAAATTTAATATTGACTGTACTTCTGATTTACTTCCGATGCACTTCCGGTAAACTTTTGGAACACTTTAAGTACTTCTGATCAATTGCTGGTCTATACAGGGTGTTGCGAAAGTTTTTGACAGTACGGAAGGGGGCGGTAGGAAATTAAATTCTGAGCCGAAAATACTAATACCATTTTTGAGTAAATATGAATTAAAGGTAACCAATGAGCGTGCGGCTATCGGCGTAAGGCTGGGCCAGCCCGCCGCGCCCGCTTTTTCGAGGCGAGAGAGAGAGAGAGAGAAAGAGTAAGAGGGGAGCGGGGAGGCAGCCGTAAGCGGGCTAAGAGGACCGAAGACTGGCCTCGCGATTAAACAGAGGACACAGGCATACGCTGCAATTGTGAAAGATTTAACCGGCCCACAAACAATTGTTCAAAACTCAAATGAATGATCATTACCGATGTAGCTGCTAATTTCATGCATATTGATATCAAACAAATGAACAATTTGTTGATACAATAATTTTTTTTTTTTTTTTTGCAATGTCACAGACATTGAAACACCTTTCAAATAATAAATTAAGAAATAAATACATGTTAATAAAATAAAATTAAAAAGGCCAAAATTGTTATATAAGATTGCAAACATTCTTGTTTTAAGATGTAAACATTCGTTTATTTTATTGTAAATACACATGAATTTAAAGTAAAGAAAGTTTACTGAGAGAATTGCTAAATAAATGAATGAAAGAATGAATGAATGAGTTGTAAACCTAATTTCAAATTAACTTTTAATATTGATACGGCTTTTTACGAATTATTAAATATCAGGCGCATAAACTGTCTTATAAATTCCATAATTTAAATATATTCATTCAATGAATTCGTGTTGTGTTTTAAAATCTAAAACGTTTTCCTGTGAGTTTTCTATCGAAGTAGTGCATAGCTTGAATAATCTTGGATTATCTTTTTACAAAGTGTAATAAAAAAAAACGAGCTTTGTATAAGCTTTAATGAAGTTTTTGAATGCAGTAGTTCCTTTTTCTACAGACGCATACACTGATTAGCTAATTTTAATTTTGGAAATGCTTTAATCTACCCGTCGAAGAGAAATAATATCTACACTTCAAATGGTCCTCAAGACTTACATTTCACATTTCCCAGTCCTGCAAAGCGGTTTTTCCAATGTATAGGATACAGACTCGGCTCGGGCGCGCGAGATCTTATTCCAATAAGCGCTCGCGCTGGAGGGAATTTCCCGGGATTTCGGCAGGCGCGAGTTGCCTTCGAACTAAACAAAAATGGTTTATTTACGTCTGGCGAAGACAATTTTTGTCGCATTCGTCTGGCTGAGACGATGGAGGCAACACTGCGAGCTCTTTTTACTCCTCAAGAATATGCTCAGATGGTTGATGCCTACGTTTCCTGTGAGTACAACGCTTTACATTCTGTTCAGCTGTACCAAGTGCGTTGGCCAAATCATGCGAAACCGGCAGTGTGTTACCGCAACCTGCACACGCCGGCCGGCCTTGCGATGCACTTATGCCTCGTGTTGAAGAGAGGATCGAAAGACGTTTTGAAGAAGATCTTAACTCGAGCTTAAGGATCGTTGCGCGCTAAACTGGCATCGCTGTCAGTCACGTACACGTCACAATGAAGCGGACTGGTAAACACCCGTATCATTATACGCAAGTTCAAGAGTTGCTACCTGCCGACTACCAGTGGAGAGTCAATTTTTGCGCCGGTTTACTGGCGCTAACACGTGTCAACGCTGATTTTCTTAATGTTATTTTATGGACTGATGAATGCATGTTCACCAGGAACGGTACATTCAACAGCCATAATTATCATTATTGATCTGAAGAAAATCCGCGGTTGACACGTGAGACGCGCTTTCAGCACCGCTGGTCGTTGAATGTATGAGTCGGTATCATCGATGGGAATGTCGTAAGTAATTCAACAGTTTTTTTCCTTAATATAGCTCAAATTTTAATTTCATAATTTTAAAGATACTGATTAACTGTTCTTTCTTTTAGTTGGGGCCCGCGTTCTTGCCTCCCAGAATGAATGGAGCATCATATTTAGCTTTCTTAGAGGATACGATTCCAATTTTATTAGAAGATCTTCCTTCAAATAGAAGGTTAAATATGATGTTCCAGTATGATGGTGCGCCACCACACTCCGGTAGACTGGTTCGTAACCATCTCGACGACCGCTTGCCAGACAGGTGGATCAGAAGGAACGGCCCGATTGACTGGTCTCCTCGCTCGCCGGACTTGACTCCTTTAGACTATTTTTTGTGGCGTCATATCAAAGAAAAAGTCTACAAGAAGTTAGTCCGGTACCAAAATGATTGCCGTCTACTAATCGAGAAAGCATTTGCCTCACTTAAGCAAGATGAACAATTGATTCGTAGAGCGATAAGCAGCTTGCAAAGAAGAGCGCAGCTTCTTCTTGAGCGCAGTGGTCGTCATAACGAAAACCGACTTTAACATTTACCAGTTCTTTTCAGAACTACGCTGGAAAAAAAAGTGGATTAGGCCTTTAGGGGATACCACTAAAAAAACGCACTGAGGTATTTACCGCAAGGTGGTGTGAAAACGATAACAATTTGAAAATTACAACGAGAAAATTATTTTCTAATCTCAAATGAAAAATTGATGTAATAAAAGAAAATATTAAAAAAATAGTTTATAAAAAATTAATTTCGTAATGGCTTTGCAAATTATTCATTCATTTATTTAGCAATTCTCTCAATAAAGTTTCTTAACATTTACTTTAGATTCATGAGTATTAGCTATAAAATACACTACCACTTCAGCAGTAAATTGGGAAGAGAATTGCATTCAAATTTTGAAATTTATTAGACTGGTTTTTCGCCTTTTTCATTAAAGTTTAAAGAAACAAAACAATCTGTGCGTCTTTTTTATTACACTTTGTAAAAAGAGGTATTGACATTGTAACCGTAATTCTAATTTTCCATGTAAATCATTCATTTGATTTATTTAGCAATGAATTAAACCTAGAGTATTCAAGCTATGCACTTTTTCGACTGAAAGTTGATGCTTCAAAAAGTTCAATATATTCTTCATGAAACTCGCACAAAGACGTTTTAGATTTTAAAATACAACGCGAATTCATTTAATGAATGTATTTAAATTTTGGAATTTATAAGACAGTTTATGCTCCTGATATTTAATTCGTAAAAAGCCGTATTAATATTAAAAGTTAATTTGTAATTGGGTTTACAAATCATTCATTCATTCTTTCATTCATTTATTTAGCAATTCTCTTAGTAATTATTTTCAACATTTACTTTAGATTCATGAGTGTTTACTATAAAATAAACGAATGTTTACAATCTTAAATTACAACGAATGTTTACATCTTAAAAGAAGAATGTTTGCAATCTTATATTACAATTTTGGTCTTTTTAATTTTATTTTGTTACCATGTAATTATTTCTTAATTTATTATTTGAAAGGTGTTTCAATTTCTGTGACAATGCAGAAAAAAAAAATAATTGTATCAACAAATTGTTCATTTAATTGATATCAATATGCATGAAATTAGCAGCTACATCGGTAATGATCATTCATTTGAGTTTTGAACAATTGTTTGTGGGCCGGTTAAATCATTCCCGATTGCAGCGTATATCTGTATCCTTTGTTTAATCGCGAGGCCAGTCTTCGGTCCTCTTAGCCAGCTTACGGCTACCACCCCGCTGCCCCTCTCTCTCTCTCTCTCTCTCTCTCTCTTTCTCTCTCTTCGCGTCATTAAAGGTACACTTAAAAATGTACTTGTAATAAAATCGCGCGTTAACTTAACGAATGTACGGCCATGCCTCATCTCGCTGCCACGTCCCGTCGTATTTATTGCGCCCGCAATTGGGAACCTTTCCAAGTCGCACGAAGAGGAGCTTCTCTCTCTCTCCCGCTCTCTCTCTGGCCGATGAGTAGTCCGGACGTACTTTGTGTTCGCTCTGTCTTTAAGACACTTTTTGTGCTGTTTTCTGCCTTCGGGCCTTTTTTTCCAGATCATCCCTGTATGCGCAAATAAGCAGGTCATCGCAGCGTACTTTTTCTTTGCTGTCGGTGGATTGCTTCTTCACTTTTTGGGACGTTTTATGGAATCATTCAAATTCACAGTAGCTGTTTTCATTTGGGACGCATGCGCTGAGATTCAAGGAGCCTTTAACTCTGGAAATACTGACCCGCTGTTTCTTCTGCACTCTTCCACTCTTCTTAAAGATCTCTGGCTATATTGGATGGTACATTTATTCGTGAAGTGAAGTGGCGAGTGACTTTTTTTTCTTTTTCTTTTCGAGGATATTAGCGTCGAAGGACCTATAATTAAAACGGGTGCGTTGCGTTCATTCGTCTAATTCGGCAAAACTGTATTGAATGGAGGTTGCTTTTTGATAATATATTAAAATTTTATTTTATAACTTTGTTTTAAAAGTAAAATTATCTTTTATTGTATTACTAATATGTACATTTTATTGAACAGTAATTTTATTGTTAGTGCTATTCGGTTCAGTAGAACCTTAGCAAATAAATTAGATTTCAATCAATCAATCAATCTCTCTCTCTCTCTCTCTCTCTCTCGCCTTGCGAGCGCGGACACGGCGGGCTGGCCCCGCCTTACGTCGACAGCCCGCTCATTGATTATCTTTACTCAAATACTATGGGGCGTATGAAAAAATGGTATTAGGATTCTCGGCTCAGAATTTAATTTCCTATATTTAATATCGACTATGCTTGCGATTTACTTCCGGTAGACTTCCGGTCCACTTCCGATGCACTTCCGGTAATGTTTTGGAATACTTTAGGTCCAGTTCTGATTACACGCCGGCCTATATATCCGATAAATTATCAAAAAACATAAAAAGTCTGACGGTTAGTGGGGAGGGGTCGAAAAATTTAATATCGACTGTACTTCCGATTTACTTCCGGTAGTCTTCCGGTCCAGTTCCGATGCACTTCCGGTGAACTTTTGGAATACTTTAGGTCCAGTTCTGAGGCTTAACGGATTTCCTTTATTCGAAAAAAGCAATGTCTTACAACGTCCACCAGATGCTTCATTTGTTTGAAAGTGTGTTCCATTAGGGCCCTGCTTGGGCACATATAGGTTATCCTTTTGAAGCAGGATATGGTAATATTCTAAAAGTGATTCAAACTGCAAAAGGAGTTCTTTATCAAATTTGTCGTAGCATTAATTTTAAACAAAATGTAAGCGTAATTGAAAGACATGTAAATGAAACTCCACAGAATTCCCGTACCATAGATTTCTGAAATTACTTAGTCAACAAAGTAACAGAAAAGACAGAAAAATTATCAGAAGAGTGTGAAAGCAGATATTTTGACAACTATCTGAATCAAATACTAAGTCACATTTAAGAATGGTAAAGGGAAATAGTTTTTCTTTCATCCAGTAAAAGACGTGTTTGGCAATCCAATAATTCATTTGCAGAAACTTTCGATGGTACATTTATTATAATAGAAGAATTTATTGTTGATAGCGCAAGTAATACCGAATATACAATTTGCAATACCGTTATTACCGAAAATTTTCTCCAGCCTAATATAAAACGTATTATTAAAATACAAGAGGAATTAAGGGGACGTCGGAGTACATAAAACGCGATTGTGCAGCTCCGATGGTAACTGGTTGGTACCAACATTACAGATT
>JAWWEM010011111.1:0-25207 GCA_035582935.1 Ormyrus thymus | reverse complement strand
AGCTATCCATAGCATTTAAATGCTTTTTACTACATTACTGAATAACTGAGAACGGAGACTGAAGTGTAATAAAAATAAGTGAGGTTATGTTCAAATTAAAAAATGGTCGATAACCGTTCCAAAAAACGTTTCATTATGACCGGAAAACTGGCCATCTTTTATGGCCATTTTGTAGATTAAAAATTCTAGCAGGGCAATTCTTTTTTATTTGATTAAAAATATTTATTTCAAATTATTATACTTGCATTCCACTGCATCTAAAATATCGCTTGGAATTGGCCTGTTTTTCTTTGACCGGGCTCTAGCGCACATGGTTTTTAAATTTGCTTTCCCTACTAATACTTTTAAAAGTCTGCGGGTCATTTCGCTTGGTTGGTCCAACCACCGGTGTCTATATATTAATTCTCTCTTATCAATCCAAACATTGAATATATCGGAACATAAAACTCCCATTACCTCCATTTTTATAAATTTTAAAATCTCTTCGTAATCCTCTGTCTGAAAATTATACATATATATATGATGATAAAATGATAAAATTGTTAATGATAAAATATAAAAATAAGTCAAATTAGTCAAATCAGCATGTTCGTTGATTCTGATCCTCTGCAAGTCTCTCTCGCGTTCTCTCTTTCTCGTTCTCTTTCTCATCCTCTCTCTTGTTCTCTCACCCGTTCTCTCTCCCGATCTCTCTCTTGTTCTCTAGAAATTTTTAATGTATTACCCAGATCTACTGAAATTATTTTTAATTTAAGAAAATGGGATTTTAATATTTGTAATAATAGAAGTTATAGTTCATTGTATAATACTTTAAGTAGATTTTAAAACAATCACAAGTCGAACGAATCATTACTAAAAATCACCAATCGGCACATTTTTAATTGATGTTCAAGGGTTTAATCTTGAACGAAACACCTAAGTTATCTTCAAAAAAGGGTCTCTGTGTGCAAGCCACCAACCAATGTGGCGGCATAGACATTGCACCCTTGAACCTTAATTGAAAATTTGCCGTTTGGTGATTTTCAGTAATGATTGGTTCGTCTTGTGACCATTTTAAAATCTATTTAAAGCATTTTAATATTTGTTTGAAAGAAAGTTAGCTACATTATTAGATACATTTTTTATAACAAACTGGTTTGCCAACCATGAATTAATAGTCGATACTCAAAACTTTCCCACAAAAGATCCCACTAACAAGGCGAATGCGCACAGAGAGCGCATTTCCCCAAAAGTCCTCGAGGTCGAAATCTAAAAAAGTGAACATTACTCGAACAGCCGCTACTTGAACCCACCGCAAAGGCGCAACCCCTCTATTAATTCTCGAAAAAAAAGCAACGCAACTTCTCGGAGTGCAGCGACCAGCACACGCGCACCCGATTGGTACGCGCTCACGCGTGCGCGTCCAAACACAGGCTGCTCGTATGTGCCAAAGGCACACGCGGCCCGATTTGCATGCGCGCGCGTGCGTAATCCGCGCGCGCGCGCGCGCAAATTTGCACAGGCTCCGAGCTGGAGGGGACGATGACTCAGTGGATGACGGTGGCGGTGGGGGGAGGCGCAGGTACCCCTTTTTTACTTAGGCGAGATTGAGAGGAGGTCGCCAGATGCGCTGTTTCGGGGAGCGGGGGGTCTTTGTCTGGCGAACTGCCGGTTCGCATCGAGACTTTAAAGATCGGGTACTATGAGGAGATTTAAATGTTGCTGGGAGATTATGGGTTTGAGGTTTTTTATATGGTTGGCTTCGGGGTTGAAATGTCACCTGTAGGTGATGAGGAGATGAGGTAGGTAGGGGAAGATAATATATAAGTATTTGCCGCCGAAGAACGTTTTGAAACGTTGTTGATTTGGAAAATTTAATGTGCACATTATAATGAATTATTCATTTTAAACCTTAGTATCTTAAAACTGCCTATGGAATACTTTTAAATAAAGTAACCGCGGACTTTTTGATACGTCATTAATATTATGAGTTATAATTTTCTGTAAAAAGCTCTACATACAATACAAATAATGTGAAAATAGCCACAATTTTTATCAATATTTTTCCTCCGTGTAACGTTACATTTATTACACAATGCATACATGCTTTACTCAACTACCGCAATGCAGAATGCTCCTACTATAATATGCCTATAATGCAAGGAACGAAACTCGGTATCCTTTAAATTCACCACCCCCCCCAAAACTACCCCCGGCGAAGCCCAAAAGCTCGCAAGGAAAGACGATCGATGTTCGCTTCGCGTGGAGTAGTTTCAAGGTCGCAGTTTAATTTACCCGGCGGTCGTTTTGCGCGCCACCCCAGGAGTACATCTTTCGCAAGCCGGCCGGGGAATAAAGATCAGCGGGGGCTGCTGCCGCCGCCGTCGCCGCTGATCCGCATGCGAAATGAGGCTGCGCGCCGGGAGCCGACTAATAAGGGGTGAGCACCCCCAGAGCTCGATGCGCTTTTCTTCGTGCGCAAGGCGACGATGCGCGCTTCTTATTGAATTTGCAAATTTTCAAGCGAGCCCGAGGGCTTTTTCATGGACTTGGTTTTGCAATGGAAATTCTGGAATATAGGGTCTTCATAAAATACTTTATTTATTACACTTGGGTGAGGGTGTTAACTGATTTTGAAAGTTTACAATTGTCTCCAGTAACAAGCAATATTAGTACTTTGATCACTCAAAATCTATCGATAAAAATGAAATCGAAGATAAACTACCGACAGAAGCCGAGGCAAAGCTTCGCACTCGCACACAGATGCTCTACACGTACGTCGCCTAGCAACTCGACCAGGGCCTGAGAGCTGCCGAAAAGAGCGGAACAATAGTGGGGGTAGCGCGAGTCCTCGTTGAAAGGAAGGAGAGTTATCTGTCTTCGCTCCTGACTATCATCTAAGGCAGCAGCAATTACTATACCTGTCAAGCTGTGAACAGAACCGACGGAAAGGGATCATTGGTGTTAACTCCAGACACAAGGATACTGCCTTTAAACAAGCATTTCTGACGCGGACGACAGAATGCCAGTACAGAGTAATAAAGGGTTCATGTGTGTCCATTAAAAGCTTCAGAAAATTTTAAATAAACCTATGGTAAAGATTGCAAACAGAAGTTCTTGTTTGGAAACAAGTTCGGTTGTAATAGGTGATCGGATACATTTAATACACTTGATGGTTTACAAAAGTAAATCCTGAATAGATTTGTAATTTTACATATTTAAACTGATAGTGAATAGAATTACTTATTAATTGTGAAATGTAAATGAAGTCTGATTAATTGGTTCATATTGAAATTGCTGTTTACTATTGCGCTAAACGAGACACGTGAGTATTACGCACTGTAAATAAACTCGCGCGACATTTTGAAACAATAAACATGGGTATTACTCGGTAATGCCCATAGCGTGAACGTAAGTATGAGCAAATAATGCAATGTAATAGAACACGCGTTATTTGCTGAAAATGTTGCATGAGACCGATTTAATCACTCCTTTTGCATCGATAAAATTGTTGACCAGATCTGGTATCTACATAATCCGGTGTATTACCCGCGGTATACTACAATACTTACTGGAGGAACTCGAATTAAAACAGCTTGTTCACCATCGACGCGAGCCAGGTTGATAAACAATTAAAAAAAAAACCAATCTCCCCTCCTCCCCGCCTATCGGCATCAGCTAAAAACTAAAAGTCGCGCGCGCAAAATGAATTTCTTTGCGAGAGTCAGCCCCTTTAGCCTCGCGTCTCCCAACGGGGGAGTACGTTTACCCCCTTCCGCATCTCGATGGGGTGCCGAAGGAACGGGGAGGTGGGGGGTCAAAGTGTGTACGCAATTTCCCGGCGGACTCGGCGTGTGTGCGAATCGAGCTAAGGGTTCGGCAGTGTTGTCTCGTGTCCGTGCAGCGTCGTGTCGTCGTCGTCGTCGTCGTCGTCGTCGTATAGTCTTGTGCTCGTTTTAGCTTCGTGTGTGCTTTGTGTTTTGTGCTTGCTACTCCTCCGGAGTGCTTGTTGTCTCTCTTGTTTGGTGGTTTCGTTCGGTCGGGTATTTGTTGGTGAATGTTTAATGTCGATAACTGTTTTGACGGATAGTGTAGAAATTAGGATTTTTAAGTAGTGTCTTTCGTAGAGTGGATTCTTCGAGGTTTTGGTTAAGTGAACAAGAAACAATAAGCTATTCGTAACTTTTGACTTATATGTGCAGTGAAAATAAGTTTATTCTACGTAGAAACAGAGAAACAGTGTATTAAAGTGTATATAATCGTAATTGATTATCAAATCTTTTCCATCCAAGCTCCTTTCATCTACTTCTTAAAACTGTATTTTGAAGTGGCATTTCAAAACTTCTTACTTATTTTCTTCGTCCAACCCAGAAAACTATCAACTGCCCGTTTTAAACTCTTCATTAACTTGCTGTAATTCAAGATCCGCACGCAGCTGATTCAATCATAAATTATAATACAACTCCAACTAATCAATTCAGCTCGAACTAGACCAATGTTCCCCGTCGCCGGCACTCAAACTTGACGATTACACTCGAGACCGACTGTAAACTCGCGTCTTGTAGGCCGACCGCGACGCTAATCATCTTCTTCCTCCGTCGAAACTCACCGCACAATATCGCATTCAGTCACCCGGCATCGTCGTATATCGACGAGCCACTGACACACTTATCGCCGAGAGATAAGGGCGCAACTGGTGTTCCTTATCTGCGCCCTTTGTTCTTACGGCGCGCGGTTCGGGGATTCTTGTTTTTCTTTTTTGTCATTCTGTCTCCGGCGGTGGCTTGAGAGGGAGGGAAGATGCTGATACCGATCCCGGGCTCGCCAACGTCGACGAGCAGCAGCAGTGACAGTTCCGTGAAGCTGTTCGTCGGCCAGATCCCGAGGCACCTGGAGGAGAGCACACTTAGGCCGCTGTTCGAACAGTTCGGGAAGATATACGAGTTCACCGTCCTCAAGGACAAGTTCACCGGGATGCACAAAGGTGAGGGGCTCGCAAAATGAGTAAAACAATATTTCCGTAAAATCTTTAAAATAACTTTTATTAAAATGTTAAGTGAAGAATGGCTTACGATATACGTATAAGTCGTAATATGAAGATTCCCAGCAGTTTCCAAGTCGATTTCGAAATTTTTGTAATGCGATTTACAAGTGGCATAACAATTCCGTATTTTTTCAAGAATTCAACTATATAATAAAATTTCAGCGACGCAGTAGAAATATTCAAATTTTTCATCAAGCATATTTTGCCTTCCCCCTCACTTAACGAAAGACTGTCGGCAGTAAAATTATCAAACCCGAAGCGTCAAATGCACGCGTCTCTTTCGCATAGTCGGCAATCGCGCGGAGCCCGCCTCTCCATCGAGGGGGGGTCGCTGATACGGACTCGGGGAGGACGGGGCTGGAGGGGGGGTACTAAGGGGGTTACTTGTGCGAATAGCGCGGGCGCGGGGTAAGGTTAGGGTCGTCGCGCTCGGCACGTGCGCTCTTTTGCGAAAGCGACGCCGGGAAAGCGAAAGGGAGCGCGCGCGGGCTCGTATATATCGAGCGCTTTATGCGCGCCGATAAAAATGCGCGATTCGCCCTGCATCGTCTCGGAATGGATTGCTCGTCGGCTGATTTATTCCGCGGCTGATTATTTTAATTTCGCGGAATGAATCATTAGGCCGACGGGCTGAAATTTTGTCGAGAATAAAGAATAAAAGCTGGAATTTAAATGAAACTGGAATCTCGTCAAGTTCTCTGAATAATTTATTAAACGCCCATGTTGACTGCGCGTCAGGAGTATATTCCGCAAACCATTAACCTACTGAGTAATATTTGAATATTCTCCAAATTTGTAAATTTTTATCAACATTTGTTCCCGATCAATAGAACGCATTTTTGGGTCTGCCTGCTGGACTTATCAGTAAGGCAGTGTCGACAGACCCGGTTTTATAGACGCTCGAATTAATGTTTATTTGTGTTACTTATTTTTAAATCCCTACATTTTCGCGAAATCTTGAAGTCGCTCCGCGTCGTCAACTCCCGCTGCGTATACTTAACGGATAGTTCGTCGAAATCAACTGCTTCGAAGGACGCACGTAACTGACCGAACATATAATACACATAGGCTCTCGCCCCGCTCCTTTGTTCGCAATTTTTACCTGGTTAAAATACGATATTTATTGTATCACGTTCAATTGTATTCAACTTTACTTAACTATTAAAACTATTATTTTTTATGCAAATAATTTTTATTTTTTATTGAACAGGTAGTTGTAGCCTATTTAAAAATAGAAATCATGTTATTTATTTTTCATTCGTTTCAATCCGTAATTCAGCCCCACTCGAAGTACCTTACCATTTCAAAGATCCGTCATCAGCCAGCAAGCTCGCCGAATCTCCAGGCGCGGCATCTCTGCAAAGTAAAGCCCATTTTTCGAGAGGGCACAATGGCCAATAACGGGGGATGGGTTCTCCAGCTGCGGCGGGCATTCATCGGTGGAAGCCCAGGTATCCGGGGCCGGCGAAAAAAGAGGAAGCCTCGGCTCGGGGAGGCGGCGGCGGGCGAATTTAGTCGGGCGACTGCGAGAGTGCTTACACACTCGGCGCGCGTCGTCGCCGAAAGATTAATCGGGATTTATTCCTTTGTCCTTTCCTCTCTTCGAGAGAGAGGGGCTCCGCGTAAGCCGGCCGGAACAATAAATTTCAAGGCCCGGCCGATTCAGACCCGCGACGATTCTCTCCGTGTATGAGAGGAGAGGCGGCGGAGAGGAGAGATTGAACGAGTTGTTTGTTGTAAAATCGCGGGACTCTTTCTAAGGGCGTCTCGGCGGGGGAGATCGATTCGGCTGCTGCCGTGCTTTCAGCGATTGCTGTGGTGTGGCGGGCTTTTTCTGCTGCTGGGGGTTGAGAATTTTTTGATTTTTTCGGATTGTGGAAGGAAGTACCAAGCTGTATCCTTTGAAACGCGGATCTTTGTTGTAAGTTGATTCGTGTAAAACTTCGCAGCTCCCCGAGTTGCTTTTCTTTTTGTTATCTACAAAACCAGGAAGAAACTAATTAATTTAACTGATTAATTCATTTTATCGCTGATTTCGGATAAATTTCTTTCAATAAAATTGCAAGTAAAAAATCTCTTCAAGAATAATTTTATTTTACAGAAGTTATACATAAGTTCTCTATTATTTTAGGCTGCTTAAGTTTTAAGCTATATTACGTGAATTTGCTTTTTCAACTATTAGTTGGTGTATGCAAATATTTAATTAAAACACGGAAATAAAAATTCTATCTCTTAAAGGTAGATCACCTAATATTTCCGGATTACTTAAGAATTCACAATGTAACATGAAAAGCTTCGTTTACACCCACCATTTGAAACGTCGCTGCAGAACACTGCAATTTCAAAAGCAGCCGCGAAATTCACAAACACCGACTCATTAACCGGCATCCCGGCCGCCGTAAAAAAATAATTTTTCCAACTCGCGGCGCGACATCTGCGCCGAAAGTTTTTTCAGGCCGCGCCTGCAAGCGACGTAGTTTCGCAGTTCCGAAACAGCCCTCCAATTTTAATGAGAGGCAGAGAGTCGGTCGTCCTCCGCGGTGAGCTCCTCCAGGATCCCCTCAGGCTTGTCTTTGTGTAATTATATTTTGATTTCGGAGACTAGAGGGCCGCCCTGAATGCTAATACATCCTGGTTATGTATCTGCTTCTCTGTGTAACCGCCAGTGGTTTGTCGCCTTTTAATTCTCTCTTTCATCTTATATCCTATTTTTTTTTAGGTGGATATGCTTCTGAGGGGGTCTCGAGTAGTTATGAGGCTGCTTTTCATGCCAGCTGCATGAGTAGTGAATTGTAAATTTGCGCGCCGAATACAACATTATTCATATTTGCAAATGGTGGCGTACAGATCGTGTTTCATTTTATAAAGAATTATAAACGAATTACCTTTTTTTAAACGATTTCTGCAAGTTTTTATTTTAAAACGAACTCTTTATACAATGCGAACCTTTTAGAGTATAATATTTCAAGGTAAATGATAGATATTACGGTTTGAAAATCCCGAGTTACGTTTTGACATAAAACTCCCTTATTTTACGTAACAGCTCACATTTCACGAAAGCGTTTTCAGCGAAATTCATACCGACCGAAGACTTAACTCGATGACAATTAATTCGGCCCGCTGGTCGACAAAGCGACAATCGATCGGTCCTTTTTTGCGGACGATTCATGAGACCGAGTCGCGCGGCGCTCTGCTTTAAATATCGAGTGGCTCATAATCGGGTTACTTGGGGGCCTCGTCAAGTCGTTTTTCGGCCCCCGAGTGCATTTCTCCGTTGACGAGCAAAAAATTCTTGAGATAAAGCGCTCTTTCGCGGAGAATAATCGAGCGTGAATTTCCGCGTTCAATATCATTTTTTAGGATGAATTTCGCTTTGATTGAAAATACCGCCAGTAAGGTCAGTTTCATTGAACAAAGAATTCGCGAATGTTTATTTTGAGTTAATTTCTGTTGTAACTGTTAAAGTCTCTTCTTCAGTCCCAAATCTGTCAAAGGTGCATTTCACTTAATTACTGTCAATTATCAAAGATGCATCTATTGACAATTACCCGATACTACCAATAATAATATTCGATATGTTCGTCGAACGTCTGCAATCCAAAATTATCGATCCCCGTCAGCATCAATGTTCAGTGATGTAATAGAAATTCGCACTTCGCGCGGCTGAAAACTAGGCCGCATATATATCGGCTCCTCCTTCTCGCGTTCCATTTTTCTTCCCCCCGTGCAAAGCCATTCGCACGGCACAAAAAAATCGGCTCGCACAAAGTCAAAAAAAGGCACAAGTAATATCGAGTTCCTTCTCCGGCCGAGCGGCGAGGTCACGTAGAGCGTTCTAACGGCGGATTTAAAGGGTTCGATGACATCGATTTGAGCGAATCGATTGGGTCGTAAATGCACGCCTAACGCTTCGCTGCTCTCGTCGCCGTCGCCCGAAAACAGACTGAACTCGAGCTCTCTGGCTCTACTGTGAATTCGTGAGCGCGTAACCCTTCGTTATTACGTTTTTGGGGCTTTAAACGCAATTTCGCGGCTGCGCTGCTGCTACTTATTTGCGCGATTGGTTTTGCATGGTTTTCAATTATACCTGGGCTCTCCCGTGTAAAAATATTTAGTGCGGCACCGATATGGCAGAGGTAGTGCCGCTCTGGACACTATTCCGCACTTTTTTTATTTCGTCCAAATCATTTTTCCCAAACCTTTTCCTAATATTAAAAATGTCTTTAAAAGACTCCGATTAACTAAATAAAAAGCAAATATATTTCATAATTAAAGCAATAAAAATAATAATAAAAAACCCAGAGTCTCCGCTCTTTACTCTCTAAATCTGGATCAGTAGAAAACTACTGAAATTTAGTGTATATACACTGATTTCTCCAGTTATAGTTAGATCACTATGAATCAGTAGATTCCAACTGATCAAATCAGTAAACTACAAGAGTACTGGTATGATCAGTTAAATACGGGTTACTGATATTCTGTAATAATTACAATGCATTATAACATTTTAACTGATTGGAATAGTAGACCCCAAAACACAATTTTATCACAACTGTTTGAAACAGTAAAAATATAAATGGTCTATCAGTACTTATTATAATATTGTTTATATATTGAACACTATTTTTTACTGAAAAATAAGTCTTTTTAATTAGAGGCTTCACAAAAGCAAATAAATTGATATAAACCAATTTATTATCAAAAAACACAGATTTACTCCACTGAAGTGATATTAATTATACTGAAACTTTAGTGAGTATTTGGTTTATTGAGTGAATCAGTACAATTTTTACTGATTTAGATTTAGAGAGTAGGTAAGCTTTATTTGTTTATGTCATTGAAATTATAGATAGGTGAAGAACTGCGCCAGTGGAACCGGCTTGTCGTTATAACCTATCTATAATTTCAATGACGTAAACAAATAAATAGCTCAGCGGTAAAGAGCTTTCCTAAAGAGCTCCTCGATCAGAAAAATCTTGGGGCTGCTCTAAGTATACATAAGGGCCTTATAAGAATTTTCATAAGGGCCTAATAAGGCGGGTTGCGGTGTATTACCTGATTTGCCAAGCTAAATTCAGAATTTACATAGGTGTGCCTGAATAGTACCCTTTAATACCCTGAAGTAGCTAAAATCAATCAAAACTCAGGTTCTTACAAGGCCCGCGGAAGGCCATTATTTCTATTCCCATGTATGAACAAAACCTTCATAATAAATACAAAAATGAAATAATTATAAAGTTTAGAATAAAATAAGCAATAAAATTTATAATAATATAATAAAAAAGTTGTACCGACGCTTGGCAGGGTGGCGGGGGCCCGCCTCGGCCGATCGTCGAAGTTAAGCAGCTTTTGGCGCGCTTATCAGTGGGATGCATGGGTGACCGCTACCTGTGAGACTTCGTACGATCGGTTAGGTGTTTCTTCACATCCTACAATGTGAGCGGGAGGTGTGAAATCATTCGATTTCGATGCTTAAGCCTACGCAATGTGACTTAGGTACCAGAACAAAATGTTCCAATACACCGGCCATCTTTGGAGTGGGTTTTTCTAATCAGGATTTATCCCATTGGACCGACAGGTTTTCCCCGCTCCACAGGCATAACCCTGGGTAAATGCGGAGATGGATGAGGTACGATTTGAGGTTAGGAATATAAGAGGAAAGGATAAGATGGAGGGATCTTGTAGATCGACCAGATGGGCCAAAGTAGGCTGCTCGTTTATTAATGAATTTAATTATGAAATATATTTGCTTTTTATTTAGTTAATTTGAGCCTTTTAAAGACATTTTTAATGTTAGGAAAAGGTTTGGGAAAAATTATTCGGACGAAATAAAAATATCGGTGCCGCACTAAATATTTTTACACGGGCTGTTTAGTTGTAGTGGAGAATGTATTATTGACGCAAACTTTTGGTATTTGAATGTGTGCTGCCGCTAAAAGTTACTGTTATTAAATGAATATTTCAAAGCGTATAAAAATGGGATCAAGGAGCGCGGTCACGCTCCGAAGGTAAGTATGGAAAAAAGTCTGAAGACGGCCGCGCTATTTATACTATATACTTTGACATTGGTTAGCAATATTTTCAAATATTTACTGCCTCGATAAATTTACATTAATTATAACTAGGTTTGATAGAAAGCTATTTCGTTAAAATTTTATGTAGGATAATGTAATAATGAAATATGGAGGCGGAAGATTCAATATCGTTCCATCCATAGAATAAAAAGAACAAAACCGATTGATTTTAATTAATTTTTATTGTATATTATCATATACGTGATATACACTACGCAACAAAATATCGCGCCACCTAATCAGCGCTAAAAATTGTTCAACCTTAAAGGTCGATTACTCAGCTTCGAAAACGTTGTAGCGGGGCAACAACTAGCTTGTTGGACAAAATGCTTTGGGGACATTGTGTAGTCAACTTCATGAGGCACCGTGACACCGTATAGCCAAGTTCAGGGCGTAGATAGCCAAGATTACACAGAAAGTATATCTGTGTACATAGTTCAATATATAGATATTCTTCCGACGTTATACATGAATATTCAATTTCTACATTGAAACTAGTCAAGAAAAAGGACATTTTCGTAATCATTTATCTGTGATATTATATTCATATAATGTTATATAATTTTAATAATTTATATTTATATATTCATATAATTTTAATTTACTGTGGTCGAATAGTAGTATTATGCAATATTTCTTTATTTATATTTTTATGCTTTATGTGTTCTCATTTTTATTCTATTTGCAAATAAAGAAAACTATTTATCTATCCATGAACTCTCTCATATCGATGTCAATGACTTGCGCGGAGCCTTGACCTCCGTTGTTCCCCTATTAGGGGGACGCACAATTACCACACCCACACACACACATTTAAAATTGTCAAATATGATCTTAATTAGTGAATTGTAAAAACTTTACATAAGAATTTACGTAGGCGTTTAAAAAAATCGTTATCTCCTCAGGCGAGTTAGAATTATCAACCGACACATCGTCAAACAATGAAAAAATCTCGAAAATAAAGTGTCGAGGAACAATGCATCAAGCATACTTCGGTTATCGGTGCAGGAGCTCGATTTAAGCGCGCGTCGAAGGCCCGCAGGGCACGCTCGCAGACGCTTGGGAAATAAGATAATACGCGCGGCTTTGTCTTGATCGGGGGCCGGAGTACGTCGCGTTTGATTGCGCTTCTTTCGACGGAGCGCACAGCTCGATCTTATCGTCGAGAAATTAAGCGTGAAACGAGCGAGCGCCGAGTCGACCTGTATTGTGAATCAGTTTTCATGCTGGAGAAGGATGCGATGGAAAAAGATGCTTTATAAATATGTATGAGTATGCGGATTTTACAAGTTTTTGAAGGTGTTTAGGGGAACGGTTTGGTTTAAGAATTTTGAGGCACGAAGAGGCGATCAAATTTCAGATAAAGGAATTTATAAATTTGTCAAAGCTTTGTCTTTGATACTCCTTTTTGTCTTTACAAAATTTTTATAAAGTATTTGTGAAAGAAACTTTATTACAGGAGAGAAATGCTTTTACACTGATACAACAACTTTCGAAAGTACAGGGTTGCGTGCAGTCGTGCGTAAGGCACATCTTTTACTCCAGTG
Source organism: Ormyrus thymus (assembly GCA_035582935.1). Lineage (NCBI taxonomy): Eukaryota > Metazoa > Arthropoda > Insecta > Hymenoptera > Ormyridae > Ormyrus > Ormyrus thymus. Next base: position 12,563 of record JAWWEM010011111.1, on the reverse strand, counting down.
CGCGAGCAAGAGTCGAAGGGAATGTGACATTGTGGAGGAAAAAATGCAAGTAAGTACGTCCCATTATTGCGGGAAGAGGAGAATAAAGAGCCGTGGAGGGTAGGGTTCGCTTTCAACTTGACGAATAAGTCTGCTTTGAATTTCGAGATCGGAAATTTCGAGTCGAGGGTGCAGTTTATATTTATGGAATTCTCGTCGTGCAAAGGATTCTTAAAATTATTCGAAATTTTCAAGTGCTATTTTAATCAACGGCTCTTTGATAACGCCTTTTTTAAATTTTTATACTCGCACTTAAAAAAAAGTAAATTAATTCAGTAATTTCCACGCTGAGCCTTGGGCGTAAAAAAATTAATTCTCCCAAACGTCTATTATTCCCAGCACGATAAAGTCATCGCTCAATTTTAATCACGCATTAAGGAGCTCGCATCCAAACAAAACCTGACTTTCGCTTACTTTCCGGGGCGCGTCGCCAGGGGGATGAAAACTCCGGCTGCAGGGAGAGAAGTTCAACGGCTCCGGAAAATCCCGTGCCGGCGAACGCAAAGAATAAGAGTCTCTCTGTCGCTCTCGGTGCGGCCGATTTGCATGCGAGGAAGGGAAGCGATGAGGAGAGCTCCGAGAGCCAAGATTTTTTGTCTCGCCTCGAGAAGTTTCATGAGGGAGGAGATTTCGGAGGATTCGATTTCGTTTGACTCTCAGACGATCGTTTTCGATGCAATATTTTTGGGGATTACGAATACCCTTTTCGTCGAGTCCTAAACTTTTTATGTTTGACTGCTAAGTCGTCGAATCGTAATCGATAAAATTTTAGTATGCAAACTTATTTCAGGTTAAACAGTTAAAAGTTAGGCAGGATAGACGGATAAAAATTTTTAGTTTATTTTTCGAGTTCCCGTATGCGATTGTTTGTCTTTAGAACGATTTAATTCTTCATTAAATTTTCTACATAAATATTACTTAATTAAAATGTTACCCATTTAATTAGAGATATAATAACATTGAGTTCTAAAATGTTTTATTTTTTCGTTTACTACTATAACTAAAAAATCACCGAGCAAGTTAAAAAATTAGCGTCGTAATAATCTGTTAGCTCGTATTTGAGAAAGTTGAAGTTAAAAGACATTTTGTTATCTAGGCACAATAGAAAAGCCAAAGTAAAATGACTAAAGTTTAGCCGGGGTTGCATGAAAAATGTATGTGTATGCACGCGTGATGTCCAACTTTACTCAAACTTCAACTTTACATGTATCATTCCGAAGTTCCGACCTGCACCCTGTACATACATATTACTCTCGTTATCTTGTTTCAGTGAACTAATCTCATCGACAGCGAGAGCTCTCGCAACTTTTGAATACGTTCGGATAGCGGCCCGCAAGAAAAAAGCTAAATAAACAATGAACGACAAGTCGGCTCGCCAAGTAGTAAATTTTCCCTCGGAAGTTGCTCTCATTGTTGGATCCCCTACTTAAAATGGCGTATTAAAATGTTGATGAATGGTGCTTACTGCCAGGCGGCTCTGCGCTCCTCTTTCTCTCTTGGCTATCACGCCGAGAAGTGAAATATATCAGAATTTCGTTTTGGCACTTGGCCGCTTTTCTGCCCAACCCCGGCCCGTATAGTCCGGTGTCGCGTCGTATAGCTCCGAGACATCGACACAAGACGCGCCTTTATTCCTTACGTAAGTAAAGACTTTGACGTTTTTTGCTCTGTGGAATTGTTTGGATGTTACAGGGTTTTTTTTCATCCCTTTCCAGGAAGTTTTAAAATTCAATTTATTTTCAGGATTTTTTGGTAGAATTAGGTACAAAGGACTAATACTTTATCATACGATCGTCTATTTTCGTCTATTGTAACAGTACGTGCGAGTGTATGCAATGAAACAATAAAAGATTTCTGCATATTATTACAGACGATTTTCAATACATTCGCCATTAACTTATACTAACATAATATATTTTAAAAGTAATCATAAGCTAATAAAAAATTGTGTAAAAGATATGAATTGTCAATATTTAAACTTCTAATATAGATTAATTGAATAATTTTTTATTCTTGAGAAAATTATAACCAGATTTCTATAAGAACACCAGATGCACAAAATATTCCAAGTGTTCTAACTCATAGACTAAACTACTAATTCCGTATGCATTTTGATCTGTTAAACACGAATATGACTTTAGTTTTGATCCATCACGTCAGGACTTCGATTGATTTTAAATTACATTGTACAGTGTCTACCGTGACCTTTAAATTATCTTTTGATCCAAAAGGTAATTTAAAGTAGGCACTATCATGGACTAAATTACTAAAAACTATTTTTTGATCTTGAAAATAAGCATATCTTAAAATTATTAAATGCAATAATATCTCAAAATCCTGACGAAATGGATGAAAACTATTAAAATCATAATGTGCGTTTAACAAGTTAAAATACATAGACTAGTTTTTATATTTTGTACGCCCGTCGTAAAATGTTTTTTTTAAAATCATCATATACTTTTAAAAAAATTTCACTTGTTCTTTCCAGACGTATACAAATAGTCTCAAATTTTATTTCCGCGAAACGCAGCCTGCCCATTTAAACGTTACAGCAACGAGGCACGCAAAAAAAAGGTTTTAACTCCCGCACCTATCGAGCGTCCGATACTCCAATTCCGCCGGCGGGTCACTAGTTACAGTGATCCGCCGCTAGATGGCGCCACGGGCCCAAAGCAAAAGCGGCCGTTATCGAGCCGGCCCAGCCTATCCGAATTCAAAAGTCGATGCCCAACAGAATTGACCCCCCGCTTATTACTTGGTCATACGTACCCACATGTAGAAACGCAACCGGAAGGTAACCCCAAAAGCGACGTGGCTCAAAGGGTGTGTGTGTGCAAGAGGGAGAGAGAGAGAGCAGGTCAGGAGGCTCCTCGAGGCCGATAAGGGCTTGCCAGGCGGCTATAACGACTATGTAAATTGACGGGTCTATTTATTCGCTGTATCGGCGCGCGCGCGCGAACTCGGATGAAGACGTCGGCCGAGTGCCGGCAATTTGGAAAACCGCGGGGCCAATCATGCTAATCGCTCCGCGCCGCGCGCGAAACCTACTTAGTAGCGCCGCTTATTTTTTATGCTAATTGAAAAGACGCCTGCAGGGGGTACCTTCGTGTCGGGAGAGTTGGCTGTTCGGGCGTGCATTAAGATGATGAGAAGTTGCCCGGTTTGATGTAATGCTCGTAAGGCGATGTTCGGGAATTTGGCCGTTTGTTCGGTAATTAGGTGATTTAGCATGTCGGATTGAATAATGTGTTCACGTTCCAAATGACTTGATTCTTACTGTATTGCAAAGTATGGACTTTTTCTGAAATTCTACATCAGCTGGCATCTTTTACTTATACCTTAATGAATGAGTTAGCGAACATTAATAGTACTCGGGAGAGTACATGTAATAAAAGCTTTCATCGTACAAAATTATATTTTAAATGTAAATGATGTGAATTTGCAAGGGATTTATTTTATTCGCCAGTAAAATTTATTTCATTATATACGGGGCGTATTCATTTTACCGTCGCATTTCTCGCATTAAAACCGTTGAAAATAATTCGAATAAGCGACGGCGATTGAACTCGATGCAAAAACAGCGGGATCATCAGTACAAATAGCAGTCCGGCATTAAACAGACTGGCAACGCAGAGAGAGAGAGAGCATTGCCATATACGGTCATTTCATTCGGAAACAAAGGGCTCGCTCTCGCTACCTACCAATGCTAATTCAGCTCCAGCCTCTTCCTCCGGGGTCAGTCGTGCGAATTAGGTTCGAGTGCCTCGCTTCTCCCTCGTACGTATACGTGTAGGCTTGCGCTCGCGCGCCCGGGTGTGCGTACGTGTGCGCGCGTGTGCGCGCACGGCAGTCATGCACTCGAAGAGGACTCCGAATCTCGAGGCCCGAGGCGGCCGCCGGCGACACACACAGAGCGTTGGAGAGAGAGGGAGAGAGGCAAGACTCGCAGCCTGGAAACGGATTAAGGAAGAGATATTCCGACGAGAGGAGGCTGATGTTGCCTTGGGGTTCATTATTCAGGGCTATTGATTTCCATGCAGCGCCGCCGCCGGACCGAGAGAGGGAAGAAAGTCACGAGCCGACGTGGATGGAGTGAGATTGACGGCGAGTTCTTTCTCTCTCTCTCTCGCTCCTGCCGCCGCCGCCGCTGCCAGAGCAACCTACATTCTGACTGACGGCCGCTACTCGCGCTTAAAGCAAGTGCCCTCCCGCGCCGAGCTTTCCGCCCCGAGTATCGAAAGGTGTGTGCTTTCCGATAGCTATTGAGTGCTACCTTCGAGCGGGGTCTTTGATCGGGATCGATGGGGCTGCGAATTAGTTGGATGCTGCTCATCACTTTTCAATGATGGCGCTTCTCGAGTTCGAGATAACTTGTCTTCGAGAACGGCCTCTTTGGGCGAAATCCGAAAAGGATTCGCTCGTGTCTTTGAGAAAAAATTCCATTTTTGCTCTTAAATTATCGCAAGTTTCGTGCAATAATCTCTGTATTTGTATATTCTGCTATACGAAGCGTGTTTTATTCCATCTCTCTCTAATAAAATCCTTTAAAAGGTTCACAGCTGTCATGCAAACAAAAGTAATCAGAGTCATAAAGCTATTTTTCAACTTCTGCGATCAAAAGGGTCTCACGTAATTCCTACTTAATTAATTCAATCTAAAGGCAGTCGATCGCTTTTAAAAAAAAACTGCATTCACCGCTATCGTCGCGAAAAGAAGCGAGAAAAATCGAGAATCGGCTCTCTTGTTCGAGACTTCTTTATTACGATCGACGGACATAATTGAAAGGCAAGTTTTCCGCGTCTGAAAAGAGCGACGCGCGCTCGCGGAACTCGTCAATAGACAAAAGAGAGAGAGAGAGAGAGGGAGCGCAGCGGCCATTTCTCGCCGATTCGTCGATTTTCTCGAAAACTTGGCCCCAACTTTCGCCCGGGCCGAAACTTCTCCGCCCGCCGAACTTTTTCCGCGGTAACGACCGGCTTCGGGATAATGAGTGCAGGGCCGTAGGTATACTGATTTACTTTCCGAGTGTGAGCGCCTTTTTCGCCGTGATAGATGGTAATTAATGGCGGGAATATTTATTGCTTTGACGTTGGGTTTAAAGGGGAGTGCGAAAGTTTTATATAGGAGATATTAGTCGAAATACAGGTATTTACTTGTATGTATAAAAGGACATGGATATATGCTTAGAGTCGACACTTGAAAGGTGTGAGAAACGAGAGGGTCGCAGTGAATATTTGAAAAAGAAAGAAGCGACGAGATCGAGCGGGCCAATCCAACGTAAAGGTACATTGTTCGTTTGAGCTTGGTTTTGTGGTTATTAATACACCCAGCTCGAAAAGATCAATAAAGTTACACTCGAGTTATCAAAATCGAAAGCGATAAAGGCCGTTATCAAATCTGCCTTATAGGAAAGTTCCAAATTTGCCATTGTCTCTCAACGGAAATTCTTAAATATTTATCATGCTTTTTTACGTAAATTAAGGAACTCATTTAATTAATTTGTCTAGGAAAGAATATGAATTCAAAAATGAATCCTAATAAATGTGGATTCTAAAAAATATTGAATTGCATAAATTATTGAATAATTTAAGACGCGAGAATATAACTGGGTACCGAAAAGTTAGTCATTTATCGTTCGTTAGTAGAAATGTTAAACTGTACGTTGAACGTACTAATCCACAAGTACATAACGTCACTATTTGCAAAAAATCAAATGAAATACCAGCCAACTTTAAAGGCGGTCGTACCGCTCACCCCCCGCTCCACTCACCCACTCATGAAAGGGTAAATAAAACAGGCGCTCCTTCCGCAAAGTGGAAAAAGGCTCCGCAAACAGCCGCCGCGCACGACGTCGCAGTCCAATCATCGCTACGATTGATACCCCCTCTCGGTGCCACCCCTCCGTCACCCCCTTCGGTATCCTGAAAAGACGTCAAAAAAAAAAAGAAAAATAAAAGAAAGCTCAAAATCCGCGGGCTCTCTCGATCTCGCCCCGCGAGAGGGTGGTCGCGCGTCTCGCCTCGGGCAGGCGGAGCATGCGCGAGCCCTCCACTCGCGCGTGGTGGGCTCGTGACGTCAGGCGGCCGCTCTCTCTCTCTCTCTCTCTCGTCGTCGTCGCGCTGCCCCCGTCAGTGCGCGGAGAGCGAGCCCGCAGTGAGCACGTCTAGGCAGCCGGTCGCGCCGTCAGCTCCCTCCTCCGCATCTTCGTCCCCGCGCGTAGATATCTCTGCCTCCGCCGCGGTGCCGCCGCGAGCGATCGACAGAAGGTGAGGAGGCGCGCATATAATATAAACCAGTGTGTGCCGCGCGCGCGAGTGGTGCCCCGTCGAAGTTATTCTGTGTTCTGCGATCTGTCTTAACTCCTGTCCTGCCTGCGGCGCTACGGTCCACGTGCCGCCGACGTGCATCATGGCCAGATAGCGCCCCGTACGTGTGCTTCCTACCCCGGATCCTGGCGGGACTTGGGAGCGCGAGCCCCGCCGCGCGCCGAACCCGACTCGCCGCCGAGCCCGATAAAGGTACGAGACCACGTGCCGACGCCGAGATACGCTGACTGCGAGGCGAGGACGAGGCGAGCCTCTCTCGCGAGCTCTGTGCGGGGTGCCTTTGCTCCCGGGCTCTGCTTTCACGTGGCCGAGCTGCTTTGCGCAGCTCGGCGAAAATGCCTGCCGGGGAGAGGGGCTTTTTTTTCAGCGATTTAATAAAGGCTCTCTCTGCCTCGCTGTGTGAATTTATTCGGCGAGGGGGTGCATTTTTTGGAGTAAAAGAATAGTTTGCTAAATGCTTTACGCCGGGTATGAAAAAGTTTTTATGATGCAACGTTTAGGAAAATTTATGGAGGCGCTTTAATAGTTTGTTACTGTTGCAAAGTTGCTCTGGCAAAAACCGGGGAACTTTTCATTATTCTGATAAGCATTTTTATTTAATTCGAGAGCTCAAAGTAGCGACAACTTTTTAAGAATAGTCACTTTCTAATATTTAAAATGCGCATTTGTCATAAACTAAACCTAAAAAGCGAAATTACCGAAGTGAAACTTAGTAACGTATGTGATGGTTTTTCTTTATGGATTGAAGCTACCTTTGTGACATGTGTTTTTGCCTCGTGAAACTAAAATTTTTCTTCGGTATCTATCAGTGCCAAACTTATCAAACAGTGTCAAAGCAATAGCTTTCAAACGCCTAACCCTCCAAATCTCTAAAATTCTTCAACAAACCGCCTCGTTTAAATACAAGTGTAATACCCAATCCCTCCGTTTCTCCCCGTCAAACGTTCGCCAACTAAATCGATACTCTAAGCCAAACAAAACTCGAAAATTCGCCCGTCAGTGGAAAGAAGCCGACAGCGGCGGCTCGTCGCAGGCCATGTGACACTCGATTTCCGAGCGGCGACGGCGGTCTGCCGGTCGGGGGAGCGGCTCGTGTGTAGTATTTCGGCGCTAATCGCGGAGAAGGCCAAATTAGCGGCGCGGACACGGAACTTCCATTAGCGCCTTTTTCTCGCGGCCGCCGGTACGCGTCGATGCCTGTGCATTTTTAATGTTCGGATTTGACTGTTCGCGGTTTTGTAAGTTTGGACGAGTTTTTTTTTTGTCTTTTGAGCGAGTGTTTTGAAAAATTAAGCGGGCTGCTTGGAGGAAAAGTGCGGCGGGAGGGTTGGAGGTGGATACGTTGAGTTGTACTACTTACGGCGACGCCATGTGTTTCTCGCGGTGATAGAGTTGACGAAAGATTGTTGACAAATTGAGTAAACGTGCTGAAAATATGTTGCGTAAATAAATGCGTCATAGTGTAAAATTGCTTGGGGCAGAAAGAGTTAACTTTCAACTAAAATTAAATTTGTTCGCTGTTGTTAAAAAATTTATTTAAACATAGTAAAATTCTTAAGATTTTGGTTTAAAAAATTATTTTACAAGTGACAAAAAGTTCAATAAATCTTATTAATCCATTGTCGTAATAAAAACGTAATTGAATTGCACTGGATTTAATTTTAAAAAATGGGTAAATTTTTAGTAAGAGACGAATATGAGTACGCAGACTCTGCTAGAAGTAAATTTATGAAATTTAATAATTTCAGAGAAAGAATATTTGCGAGAGAATATTTGCAATACATATATAAACTTTTGAATTTAATTTAAAAGTCTTGAAATTTTTATGTTCACATTGTTATTAAATTTCTGTTCGCATATAAAACAATTTGACTGCATAAAAAAAAACTTTGAAAGTAATACAACGCTATCGCAAGTCATGAAATCTATTCCAACGGCATTGAAACGTAGGTCAAGACACTTCGCTCCGCCCCTCCACCCGACAAAACCTCCACCTAAACCTCAACCTCCCTTTCTTCCTTTCTCAGCGAAACGTTTGCGTAGGCCACTTAACTTTATTTTCGCGCTAATACCGCAAAGGGCTCGCCGGCCTCCGCGCATATCGGCGCTCTCCCGTGTAATGGAAACGTCGGCGGCGCTGCCCAGAGCAAACAGGCCGCCTGTTTGCCGGCAAATTGCTTATCCCAATCTAGACTCTGCATAAAATGCCCCCGCGGATTGTGTGCGCTTCGCGCGCCGGCCGAATTAAGCGGAGGCGATCGTCGCCGGGTGACGTCTTTAGCCGTGGCGTTTGGGAGGGGAGGGAAAAGTTTTGGGATCGAGTTTGAGAGGAAAAATAGGTGATTAGCTAATTAAAATAGTATTTGGAGGATATTTTAATTGACGAGCTTGAAAGTGAGAGAGTTTGGAGCAGCTAACATTCTGCTCACTTATTTGAGCAAGGCGTCGACGCCGGCAAAATAATATTGGCGACAATACCGCTGCAATATTCATTGCCAGGTGAGCCAGAATAACTGAAAAGCGTCAAATCGAGTCGCATAGCCGGAATCGCAGACACGTCGAGGAGCCATCAGTCGGGCATCACCTCAACTTAAAAAGCGCGCATATCCCCGCGTTATCCCATATGTATTGAACGTCAGACTTGGCGGCAGATCAGAGGAGATCACCGGGGCGGAGAATTTCACGAGAGCCGGGAAAAGGGGAGAGCCGCGCGCGCGGCAAAGTCCATGAATACGAAAGAGAAAGCCATCTACCTGCGCTCGGCTATTTTCCCGCTCGGAGTCTCTCTTCACCGCCGAGAGGAGGAGAGGCAAATTGCTCGCAGGAGCTGCTCCCCCCCGCGCATATATACCCATAATCTCGTTCCTGCGCTGTCGCGGATTTCTCCGCCTATATCTCTTTCGCTTTCCGCGCGCTCGGACGCGCCTCTTTTTTGGGGAGGGAGACTCTGCGCCGGGTTCTCTTTGAGCGGCGTCGCGCGCTGCAGTTCGGGCTTGGAATCATTTTGCCGCGAGTTTTTCTTTTCCAGCTATTGGGATGCTAATTTTTTCTCGCTCCTGCGATCGAGATTTCTGGGAGAAAATTTTGTAGAATATTTTAGCTCGTTAAGATTCTGCGTTTTCCGTCAGTAGAAAAGTGTCGGTTCAGTAGGCCTCAAAAATTCTGAAAACAGTACAGTCCCTGCAACCCACAGCGAGACTCGACCCAAAACTCCCCCACTCGCAGCTACAATCAGAGAAGTTCCCTCGCTTAAAAATCCGCAAATCGGCCCCCCGTCGGTCCGTTTTTAATCCGCTTGACTCCTGAAAATTTCAGGCGCGGAGCTGCTGCCGCTTACGCTGCAAAATCGACGGCGCAGGCTTATTTAAGTCGGCGAAAGCTCGCGATCGATCAGCCGGAGAGCGAGTCTCTCTCTCCCCACCTTAAAAACTTGTCCGTCTCCGGCGGGCGCAAGAAACGTGTTGATGAATCAACATGTCGCAAACTTCCTTAAGCGCTGATTAATCTGGCCGACTTTTTGGAACCGTGCCATCTCGCTCGCCCCCGCCCCCCCTCCCCCTCCGGCCCCCTCCTGTGTTTCGTCCCGCGTCGCACTTTTACCTTAATTGTTCGCGACTCTGCAGCCGCCCCCTTTTTTTTCGGGGCTGCGCTCGTGATTATTGGAAAGATACTTAGCGAGCTTTTTTCAATGGAAATTTAATGATGCCCAGACCCTGCCGCTGCCGCTGCTGCGAATGTTTTTCGAGGGACTCGAAGGAGATTCGGGGCTTTTTAAATGGGGAGATTTTCTGTAATTACAACTTTTGTTACACTCGCAGCGAAAGCGAATGTTTACTGTAAATATCATTTTAAGTTACGTGAGTTTTCTTAATTTGCCTTGATTGCAATCCTATTATTAAAATTGTTATTAACCTTAAGCACTTGGTGTAACATTTATTACATTCATTATTAAGTTTGTAATTGGGTTTTGCATTTCCCTATTAAGCGAAATCCCAGCTGAGACTGAAAATACTTTAACGTTCTGATAATCCAAATATAATACTTTTTTAAAAGTTTTAAATTGTACAGCTCAGTGGGTCTAATTACCGTTGTGCACATTAACAGTATTTTTGCTTCGAAATACTAATTTTCAGTTTTATTCCAACGCTTTCTTTTCTATTGAATAAAACAAAAGTTTGTATAGTAAAATTCGATCCCAGCCGCGGCCTAATCGTTTCTTTCTCTTAGCGAGTGCAAATAAGTATCACGATATCGGGTTCAATCTAAGAGCGCATTTGGCTCTCCGGGCAGGTCAGCCTACCGCGCCTGAGTCGAATCCATAAGTGGGTCCGGTAACCTTTATTAAGTGGACCCATACGTTCGGATTTAACGCAATTTTTGGCTACTTGATTAAGGGCCCCAGGAGGCGAGGTAACGAGAGACTCTCGGCCTTGAACTCTACGTAATTGATCGCGAATCGAGGGCGCCGATTCGTTTTCCCGTGCTCCAGTCGGCTTTGTATTCCGACCGGCCCTTTTCCTTTCAAATCAAATCCGACCCTTTGCTGTGCATTCGTATGTATTTGGACCTTCCTGATTCTTAAAAATAGAGTCCAAGATGCTATTTTTTGTATATATTTCGTTCAGTTTAAGGTTATAGAAAAAAGGAACTATTTCATAATATCAGGCTGGAGCTTAGAAAGCTTAAAAATAGCAACTGACGCAGCTTGCGAAATGAAAAAAAACCTGCCTACGCACAGGTCAGCGTCGATTCTGTAAATTGTCGGATCGCCGCCGCGCCTCGGCCTTTTCCACTTTTCCGGCGCGGGTCGGCGGCGCGTTTCGGAAAACAATCTCATTGTTTCGCGATGGCCAAGTGCTCCGGGACACTCGACGCCGCTCATTGTGGGGCTTCCCTTTTTTTCCGGTCCTCGTGCTGTCCGCGTCTGCGGATCCTTTCGGTGAATAATCGGAGAAGGGACCTTTCTCTCCGTCCTTTGTCTCCCCCTCCCTCGGCTCTTCCTCTGGTTCTTTTTTTATTTTTGCAAGGGTGGACGTGAGTTGATTAAAGCTTCCATTCTGCGGCTGTTTTGTTTCGCTCCGCCGTCGCTGAATTTTTCGAGAGTGTGTCGCCTGATTGTTGATTGCTATTTTTATTGGCGCTGATTTAGAACTGCGGGCTTTTGTAATCTCGATCGGACGCCGGACTAGTGGAAGTCGGCGTAGTTTTCGAGCTTTTATGATGGGAAGGGGGTTGGTAACGTGTTTGTCCACGTAAGCAGAATATTTATGCACGTTACTTCTATTTAAATTTACTTCTATTTAAAAGAGCCAAGTTCAGAACCGTTAAGACATAATATAGTTAATAGTAGCTAATAAAGTTTTGATAAAATTTGTATTTAAAGTAGTCAGTATATCACGAAAAGCTAGAAAAGAATAGACTCATTTATCTGAATTAGACACTTTTCATGTTCTAATTTCTAGTGCAGCAATAACAATCAGCTTCGTCTTCTGTACTTCCTATGCGCAGAAGCGTCGAATCAATAAGCAACATTGAAATAGCAATTCAAACGATAATTCAAATTAGTTATTCGAGAAAAAGCTTAGTAGTCCATTGTTGCGCACCGGCGGCGTAACTATGTTTGCGGAAAATGAATATTTTTGGCCGATTCAAAGGCAATTTTGATGGTCATGACCGCATAATGGATTTTGCGCTCCGCGCCGAGGCACGTAGTCCAAATTTACATGAAACAATTTTCATGTTAACCGGGGCGTACTTGCAAATTGTAATTTTGAATCAAGTGAATATCAAAGGAACGCTCTGATTGATGCTTTGCGCGTGGCTTTTATTAAAATTTTTGAATATTGGTATATTCAAAAGTTTCGAAAAATTTCAAAATCAATACTCCCTTTTTTTTCTAAACTTGCAAATTTTTTTGTAAATTCTACCCGAAAATTCTTTATTGTTCTTGTAACGAAGGAGTAAATAAAACCATATAGTTCCATGCAATTCAACGCAAAACACGAGTAGAATTCAATTTTTTAATGCTTCAATAAATACATATGTAAGTTAAAAATAAAGTTATTCATTAAATTTATAACTAGATATTATTATTTCATAGATGTAGATTGTTACCATCTTCCACTGAGAGAAAAAAAGGAGTAAAAATTACTATTCTGTATCGTAACTTGAGATATGAGAAGAAAAAAAAGGATTTTT